>JAVXUP010002479.1:0-128542 GCA_033070095.1 Escallonia herrerae | reverse complement strand
TATCAAGATACAGCAATAGATCTAAACCTCAAAATTAACAGTATAAGCTCAAAGGATATTTCGCATTTTGGTTTTGCTAGTATTGTTCATTTGCAGAGATTCAAGTTCTCTATTCCTCGTATACAGATTGCAACACTAAATATGGTAGCAGGAGATCTGTATGCACTCAATTTTCCATTACCAGGCAAAAGTAAAATAATGGTGCAAGCAATAGAATCCACGAACATATTCCAGATCAAAATCAAAGAGACCAGCGTCAGGCTTAGTGCAACAATCTAGTTGTGGGTTCTCGAAACAGGACGCACAGTTCCATCGAGCCATACTAAAGGAATAGTATCTAGAAACTGCTGCAAAGGGGCAGCAAGATATTTTCAAAAAGGTTGCCCATACAAAACTCTACTCTGCGTAGTCTTATGCTAGACATACGAATCCTCTTTCGCCATTTGGCTCTGTGTAAGGCCGTAACTTCTGTTAAGCAATAAGCTGACCCCTGATGATCATATCCTTCTTCATGATGAACCCCAAACAACAAAATTGTTGACTCAGTGGTATATCTTGACCTTCAATCTTCACTAGTTCTCTATTCAAGCACTTGCATTTGCCGAAATTGGACCCCATACATAGTTAAATCTCCTACAATATCCGAACTATATTAACTTTACTACTGCCTAGCTTCAATCCCTGCTTGACTTCTATAACCAATAGAACACCATAAACAACCACTGTAGACCAAACACACTAAGTGTGGTTTAGCACATCCAGATAAAGGTTCAAGGCTGATTGTTAATATAAGCCTACATTTGTTTGCAGTTCATTCCTTTCTCCTCTAATGGATCTTATTGTAATCTTAGCTCCCATGTCATTTATACTTGGTAACCCGTCGAAGAACAACTTCTAATATATCCCTGGAAACCTTTCTACTCAGGCATATTACCGAGCTCACCTTGGGCTTGGTTTCTTCAGGTCTAAATCATTGTTAAATCGGACTCTTCCAAAGCTCTGTACGATCCTTTATTCTATAAATACATGGAGGTACTAAGAGCACTCTCTTATCATATATGACTCTAAGAAGATCTGTCACCTGGACACTTCAGAACCTCAGTAGGTCTGTCACCATGTCTAATTCCTAAATTTGAAGGATTCAAGATGCTGAAATTGCAAGTAGAATAATGAACAGGAGGAGGTTTCCTAATGTTTGAGAAATTTCCATACACATCCCCTTGTTCTTTACTTGAGTTCCATTGAAGTTGGTTCTGAAATCTTATCATCTTTTACTAATCTAATGTGCACAGTTTTCTGTTACTACAGAAGTGGCTACAAAGAGAGCATATTACCTTTGCCACTAAGATGGCGAAGTACTTATTACTACTTAATTTTATGGTCTTCATGAACTACTTTAAAACCCCTTAAGGTTAGGTTAGTCAATCATGCCCGACGAGCCTATCACTTTCCCCGGGAACTGTTGGATTTTCTGACCCAACAAACCACAAAACTCATCTAATCGTAAAAATCTACCAAAAGTAGAAAGAAGACATTGAAAAGATTAGGACTAAGGAGCTCAGAGACAACTGCTTCATGCCCCAGATCGCAGGTGGTCAAGGTAGGTGGCATGGGTCCTAGCACATAAGAAAAAGGCCTTACTAATACTAACATAAAGAAAAGACTGCAAGATCACGAACTACTTAGAAGGCAACATTTGGAGCGTCTATTTCAACAGCCTGTTACGCTTGTCCACACACTACTTTGTCGTTACAGTGTAAACATTTTGTCGCTATTGTAGTTTTTAGCGACAAATAGAGGTGTGCAAAAACACAAAGTATGTAAAACTAGACTTTTCCGCAGTATTTTCAGTAAATTTGAATGAAAAATTTAAACCAGGACATGTAAACTATAAAATGCTCTAAACCAAATCATGAAATCATACACGGAAGAAAGAAATGGAAAAGAATCCAGATAGATATGCTGATAATCAAAAAACAACAAGCTGAAACTCAATCACGATCTTTTCAAGAGGGCCATTCTAATACATTGCGATGGGAACCTCCAAAAACACAGAGAAAGACACTTCCATCGTCAATATATTCTGCCTTGAAATAGCAAAAAAAAAAGGTTTCATCTCATAAAGAGTAAACAACAATACAATGATAGTTTTTATTCAGACAAAAAGAACAAGGGGGGGATTAAGTACCTTCCATCAAACATGTATGCTAGTGCCAATGCAGCCATGAAACGTGCCATTTTTGATACTGATGAAGAACAAAGATGAACTAAAGCAGGAACCCCGCCATCCTCCACTATACGGAGAGCATTACCAGGATTGAAAGCAAGATTCCAAAGAGCACCAGCAGCAGTCTCATGGACATCCTGAAAGAGAGTATATTAAGCTCAATCAAGATAGGACATTTATGTCTTCTCAAAATTATGCAAGTATAATGTGAGTGTAATATTTTGACTTGAAGAATTTTCAATCTAGAACATTTATTTTTTGTTTGATAAGTTAATCAACTGACAAAAACCACCACAAAAGGAGGCGGAACCCCTACATAGAAGCTTTACACCACTAATCACCTTTCTGTACACAGCAAGAAGCTGTCTGTAAAATCTGAAGAAGGCATCATTGGACCTAGAAGAGCCGTCCTCAGCCCAGCAAAAGAGAAGCCTTAAGAATAGACAAAGGATGTTCAACTCCCTCAAAAGCTCGCATATTTCTCTCTCCAAATACACCAGAACAAGCAAATACCCCAAGTTTTCCAGCCCTTCGCTTTCTCTTGTACGACCAGCTACGAAGCATATCAACCACATCACGCCGCATGACCCACAAAATGTTCAAAAGGCAGAAGACCATAAGCTACTTGGCAATGCAGAAGAAGATGATTCACAGACTCCCCATCAGCTTTACACATATAGCACTAACTTACATACACTTTTCTTCTCTTCCGCAAGTTATTTCCAGTCAACACCTCATCCGTAACTGCTTCCCAGGTAAAGAAGCAGACTTTAGCCAAAGATTTCGAAATATGCTTCCAAGAAAAAAAGTTACCTTGATAGTAACCAGCTGTGAGAGTAGAAGGATTTTCACTGTAAAGCTCCCAACAGGATTACCCTTACAAACAACTTTATCCTCACAAATTCCATCAACCTTCAGAGTAAAACAACACAAGAAACTAGATACTAAATCCAGCTCCCAGTCATGAAATTTTTTTGCTGAAAGTAGGATTCCAAAAGGATCCATCACTATTGAATGCAAAAACATCTCGTACCAAAATTTCTTTATCACACGCAATACTAAACAATGAACCAAAAGATTTCTGCAACTCCTCTTGTTCCCCAGACCAAAGATCCCGCCAAAATCTGACTCGTGTACCATTACCCACCTTAAAGCGAATAAGTTTGATAAAAGTGTCCCAACACTTGCTGATCCCCACCCACATGCTTAAGCCATGAGGTCTTTTGATTTTGCTAGGGGCCCAAAATCCCCTGCCATCCCAAATTTGGCCATCACAAATTGCCTCCACAAAGCATCTCGTTCGCATGGGTATCTCCAAAGCCATTTCCCAAGCAGAGAAGGTTAAACGACCTCTGGTTCTTGATACCTAAAGCGCCACATTAAATTGGAGAGCACATAATGTCCCATTTAAACAAGTGATATTTCCTGTCTTTAAAAAAAAGGACAACAGATCGGATTGTGTGAATCTGAATTTTATCAACCAACTGTGAACATCCTAGTGTAAGTAATGCAACTCACTCACTTCCGTTGATGTAGATTGCTCAGTGTTTTTATTAAAACTCAACTTGATTCAAAAGCTCAACTCTTTATGTCTCAGATCATTCATATATATGTTCAGAATCAATCACATTGGAGCTCCCCATCACGCTCTACCCACATAAGTACGACAGGTCTCACCACGACTCGTGTACTTGCGCATGCTTTAGCAACACGGCTGGTCGTACCCCTTCCTCAGTTCCATGATGGTGGTACCATTTGACACTTTTGCAACTTTTGTAAGATATAAAAATTCTCGCTCAAATTTCTCTAATCTCTTAATGACGGAACCGGAATCAGCGACAAGGACATAAAGAACGTTGGGAGACAAGAGAGCTTCCATTTTACAAGAGTTAGTCTACCAGACCACCACCCTTGGAAAGATATTGCTTCTTCCACCCTGCCAATCGTTTTTCGAAATGCTCAACCACCGAGATATCCTTGAAATAAGGACCAAGAAAAAGCCCAAGGTACGTGAAAGGTCGTCAAAAAGCTCCCCATTCATTTTGGAGGTAGTCAAATTTTATATCCTATTTAGATAATTTTAGTAGCATAAAGCTCCAGTTTGACCCTTTTGCAACCTTTTCTTTCTATCTATTTTGCTTCAAATGCGTTAAAAGAAAACCTGTCTGACTAGTTAACCATAGAAGAAGAGGGAGAGTCTGGTCTCCAGAGAGAGAAAGTTAATGAGTTCTTAAATAGAGAGGGAGATCAACGGCCTCCAGCCATTACTGACGATATTGTCCCGGCAATTCATCTTTAAAGAGAGAAATCACAAGTTCAAATTTTAGAGAAACGAATGCCATAAAATATTTAACTGAGAGGGAAATAGAAGGTGTTCCGGCCATTTCCGATGGGCATTGCCGTAGATAATACCCCAATTTGAAGGTTCCCTGCAAATCTGAACTACATTGCTGAGTAGAAACCTTTGTTGGCACTTGCAGGTATGTGTGTTTGTGTGTGCGAGAGTGTGTGTGTGTGTGTGTGAGTGAGTGAGTGAGTGAGTGAGAGTGTGTGTGTGTGTGTGTGTGAGAGAGAGAGAGAGAGAGAGAGAGAGAGAGAGAGAGCTGAAGCATTGAGGAGAACAAGAGAGGTTGAAAAGATAAGATTTTATTGGAAGACATAAACAAGCTGTGAGCCAATGACCGGGACAAATAGCATTATGGTTCCTGTTCAATTGCGTTGATTTAACTGGAAATGGTAGATCTGGAAAGTACAATTTTAATGTACCAATATTTTACTTGAGCATCTTTAGTTATTTCATGTTGATGATTACTGGTAAATGGATCTTAATAAATTGGTGAACTAATATTTAAGTTCTGAGTTTAGTGGGCCTCCAGAACCAATTATAATAATACCCATTAGGAATTTGTTAAAAAATATTAAAGGACAAGGGAAAAAAATTGGAGGGGGGGGGGGGGACTTTTGCCTTGAAACAGTTGTGGAGCACTGTGGAGCATGAGGGGAGAAAACCCTAGCTAGAGATTTTGGAGTTTCAAGCACCAAGGTATGATCTTGTCACCTTTACATGGGAATATGATTTCATCACATAGATCTTAATTTAATGAGCTTTGATTTGATTCAGGTATTGTTTTGATTTGATCTTACATTAATGAAACCTACTTTGAGGATTGATCGTGAATAAAGGCAGCTTTTGTCGCTAAATTTGTTGCTTCAAGGTAACAAATTAATCTATGTTCTTAAGGATCTAGATTTGCCTTTGAACATGTTAATGAATAAAGGTTTCATTTATTTCTGTGCTTGATCTTTGTCTTGTTCATAGTTTTTTACATGGTAATATTTGTTCGTTCGAATTCGTAAAACTGCTATGTTGCTGTCGCTTCCCCCCCCCTCTCGGTTAATTTTGATAGTCAATATTTCTTTCATTACTCGTCATTTCACATGTTCTTGCACTTTTTGAAAACCTTATAATGTCCATTTCAAATCCTTAGTTCTCAGTTTTCTAAAAATCTTGCATTCTCCTATGGAAAATCAACTTCAAAAGTTATTGCCCCAAAGAAGTCTAGAATGTTGCTGTTTCCAGGAGCCATGAATTGTTGTAAAATAGTCATTCTTATCGATTTTCAGTGATTTATATATTTCTGATAACCTCAAAAAGTTTACTTTTATTATTCGTTTTGAGGTTTAGAGATTCCTTTTATTTCTGCTTTAAAAGGGCTATTGTACGAAACTAGCATGTGCAATGATATGCTGTTTCTAGCATTTGCAGATCAGCCCACTATGATTTGTTCTAGATTAATTGTTTCTCATCTGTTTTACATGAACTTGGACATTCTGAAATCCTTAGGGAGTCCTATATAACTTCTTAGTTTTATTTTTATCAGAGTCGTTTTATTTTTTGGTCAAACTGTAACCTTGAATAATGTTGGTCAGTACAGAAATTTGCAGTTCTTAGACAGCATATCACCTCACTTTGACTTCCTTAGAATATTTGTTCCCAATCGGCTAGGAAGAACGAAAACCGCTAGGAGGGGAAGGTGTGGTGTCCAACACCTACCAGGACACCGACACCCCTTTGACACTGTTAGACACGTGCCGGACATGGTTTTCCGGTGTCCGAATATTTGAATAATCAAAATCTAATTGTCTAACATGTATGGACACCGTCGGACACGCTGAAGAGGCCAAGAAGAAGAATAAGAAGAAGAAAGAGAAGAAGCAGCAGATCTCGATCTTTGATCTGAAAAAGAGAATATGTTTCTGATCTTCGATTGGCAGCAAATTCGTCTGTTTTATTCCCAAATCTGGATCGATCTCGATCTGAATTTTGTTTGGGTTTGATCTTAACCTTGTTCAGGGTCTTTGAGGGGTACTAATGGCCCTCCTCTTTGCCTTCACCATCAATGTTTGAATAGAGAGAGTTATCCTGCCAACAAGTATTGCATTCTTAAAAATCAATACGGATTTGGATATTACAATTTGGCCCATCATTTTAAAATATTTCCATACTGACCCCATAACTTTTACATAGTTCTACTGAACTCCAAGTTTTACCATTTGATTCAAATAACCCCTTCGAGGAACAGATTTTTTCCTTTCAAAAGTCCAGTATCCACTCAAACTTATAATGATTCAACTGCAAAGCTAATTTGGATTACAGGTGAAGCATCTGACATTGGTTTCATATCTTGGCATATATACATAAAAATAATATTATTAAAAAACAGCAGTGTCCTGCGGTGTTCAAAATCTGAATTTTTGGAAAATGCGGTGTCCAGTGTCCTAGTCAGTGTCGGTGTCAGACACAGTGTCCGTGTCCGGGCTACCTTGTCAATCGCTTATTGTTGATTTCTAACAATACGGAAGCATCAACTAGTCTTACTTGACTTTCACATTTTTACTTTCCTCGAAAGCCATCCGTTTCATGGTTGAAATTGCCTCTTAATGAGTTTGGTCGATACAAAACTAATTGAGCAGAGATTGACTTTGTCGACATCATGGAGCGACATCGTGTTGTTTGCCTCGTACAATTTCTGATCATGTGCCTTTGCTCTTCGATGGGGGTGGTCTTTGGAGGGGAAGAAACCCGTATGTGGCTTCCAAGGGCTGGGCTTTTTGGATTTGGTCAGTAATTGGCGTGGAAGTTATGAGGTGACTGGAAATCCTACTTCTTTTGGCTCAGAAACTGATATTGCCGAAAAATGATTTAAGAAAATGGAACAAAGAGGTGCTTGGTCGAGTTGAAGTGAGATTGGCCAGGGTACTACTGGAGATTCAGAATTTAGATGCCCAGGAGGGAGTTCTGGTCTAAAGAAGGCGACAGGAACACTAGATTCTTCCATCGTATTGGAATGCTCCCAAGAAATCTAATAGATTGGAAAGATCATGGAGGAGAGTGAGGAGTTTATTCCCAAGAAATCTAACCAAGAACGTCCTTCACTGGATGATTTGAGCTTTAAGGTTCTCGATCAAGAAGCTCAAGTCCCTTGAGACCCCTTTTGGGGAAGAAGAAGAAGTAGTGGCTGCTTTGAAGAACATGAGAGGCGACAAGGCTCCGGGGCTTTCTTCAAAACTGTTGGTCTGCTATTGAGGAGGATGCAATGGACTTCTTTCACACCTCTTTCATGAACATGGCAGATTTGAGAAAAGTTTGATTTCTTTGCTTGATTTCAAAGAAAGGGGGAGCAATTGATACAAAAGACCTCAGGCATATTAGTTTGCTAGGGTGCGTGTAAGTTGCTTTTTAAAGTGTTGACTTGTAGACTTCAGAAAGTTTTTGGTGGAGTGATTTCGCCGTCTACATGCATTTGTCAGAGGCAGGCAAATTTCGGATGCAATTTTAATCGCCAGTGAATGTGTTGCGTTCTAGATTCAGAGTGGTTTTCCGAGATTAGTGTGTAAATTGGATGTTTTAGAAAAAGCTTACGATCACGTTAATTGGAATTTTCTCTTGTATTTGCTGGAAATGATGAGGTTCAGGGATAGATGGGGAGCGTGGATAATTTTTAGTATCTCTTCATCTATGTTGTCTATTTTGGTGAACAATCTGCTTTAAAAGCTTAAGCTGTCAGCGAATGGGCCCAACAATGTATATCATGCTTAACACAGATAAACATGTTCTCAGATAGGCGAGAAAGGAAAGAAAGAATTCTTCTAGCCAACCCCAACTATGTTGGGAGAGAGTCTTAGGTGGTGATGATGATTTGCCTCTTTAACCCTACAATCTGAGGAGATAGTGGCACATAAACCTTGAATGTAGTGCTCAGAAGCACTCACATTTATGATAGTTAAGATATAAGACAGGCAATAATGCTTTTTAGGAATCAAGAAACCTATATAAGACGACCCAGATCACTCGAATACCTGACATGATAACCTGAGACTATCACAACAAACACCAATACTAATCGATGAAATAAGATAGATCTTCAACAAATACTTACTTCCGCCTCAGAACGTGCCAGTGCTATAAGTGGTGCAACACCTCCTTCTCGTCCGATGGCAATACTAATATGGAAATAAAAAGAAGAGAGCATCAGATTTTGTAGCAGAATGTGTCTCATTAACAAGAGACTCGCCTTTGACTTGAAAGTTTATACACCTACTATGCTTTGAAGGTAATGACATGATAATAAAAATATAAAAATAATGCTATAAAAACAAAAACAAAAACAAAAAAAACAGCAAGAATAAACAGAGATTAGATCAAACATGAATCTTCATTAAGTCAAGAAAGGAGAAAGGAGAATCCTTTCTCCTTTATACTAGCTCAGGATACAGTACCAAATGTACACGTTGGTCCTGAGCTTGGATAAAGGAGAAGGGAGAAATAAATTGACAGGAAAGGACCGCAGACACATTATATGAACTTGAATCCTACAGAACTGAGAAGTTGGCTTTTCATAATAACTTAATCAGGCTTAAATTTTATGAAGCTATACAAGCGTGAAATTCCAGGGGAAAATAGCAGACAAATGATATAGGACCATTGTCACTATTGCATTGAGCAAAAATATTGCACTTACCTATTGGCTTCTGACACTGATAATCCCCAGAGAGCTCCGGCAGCCCTCTCCTGAAGACCGGGAGAGGCATTCGAACATGAATGTGCAAGGGCAACCTAAACAGCCACATAGCATTGAAGCCTTATTACATGCAATAATTTTCTGACTTTGAGAGATAGAAAACATGGTCTTTCAGTCTAATTTGCACTGAAGTTCCATGAAAAACAGACACGCCTACTATTTCAAACATATAAAGTAGCTTCAGGATGCAGTTCCAAAGACAGTGTTTCTTACTTTGTTAATCTGTGATCTGGAATAATGATTCTCTAATATTGAGAAAAGAGCAGCAACCAAAGACAAAAGAGTTAAGTTCTAAACTGGAAATCTACACTAAACGTCATTCTTCCTCCACAGAGAAGTGCGGAAAGTAAATGAATATAATAAGGCAATGCCCACATATAGTTTTATTTTATTTTTATTTTTTTGCTTCTCTTCTGCACGCAGTGCCATAGCTCAAGAATTAGTTCGGACTAATCATCAACTTAATGAGCTCTGACAAAGAAAATAATAATGTAAAGGTTATCAGCTTAGTATCCAAAATACTGGATCCTCTGTGGAACTACCATCAGCCTACAAATTATAGTAATTATGGCAAGAGACAATCAATTAGCACCGCAAGTCATAATTGGAGGCAGAAAGGGGTATCCGTTGTAGATGGCCAAGAAATGAAGTACGAGTGCAAAGGAGCAGAGAGAAAAAGAGAGCAATTGCCTAAGGCTATCTACCTCTTACAGTTGATAGTAGAATAAGACTGTCTAGCCACATATATTATGCTACAAGTACTCATTTGCAAAAGTTCCATTTATAGAAGGTTATCAGATTTTTGCTCTAATGCAATCGGAATCAACTTGTAGAAAGGGATGCAGTATAAACATCACATTCAGAAGATTTAACAAATGAAAGTAGCTCTAAACATAGAAATATCTATACCCTACATAAAGGGCGAGGTCGGCATCACGGTCAATCTTTTCTGGTCTCGTACATATAAAAGTTAAACTATTTCTTAAAGATACAGTGTGCTATGGTCGCTAGTTACTGCCACTTTATCTCAAGAAGCAACAGTATGTAAACACCTAGAGGAGAAACTAATAGCATTGAATTCTCTCCGACCAACCTCTTCATTCTAGTTATTTGCTACAAAATACAACTGTAATGGGATTGTCAAAATCTAATAGGGGTCACCTGTCTTCACTTAACATTCTTCCAACATCTGCTTTCTTCCGATGAGTCTCTGCTGGTTTACAGGTAGCGTGTTCGGATAAGACGAGGCAGAGTATCTTCAAATCTGCTGGTAAGCACTAGCAGCCAAACTTTTTATCTTCATAGAGCAAAGGTCGAAGAAAAAAAGGAATGGCTGGGACTATTATTGGGTTGTTAACATGTCCAGCATAAGCTTTCCAAAACTCGAGGATTTTGCGAGTTGGTTTACCGGATAGCATCTCTATGATTAATACTTCACAGGGTGTTCAAAGTGCCGCAACTATTGGCGACACTTAATAACTATTTATCAGAAATTTATGAAGCAATACAAAGTACTCTAGAAGGACTTTTACTGCCAATATGATATGATACGATAAATATATGACTACTGAACAAATTAACCCACCCAATACGGTGTATAAGGAAAGCAAAAGTTCGTGTTTACTTCTAGTTAGTAATAACGCATAGATTCAGATCACTGCTACCTTGTTTATGACTGACTTGTCGATACGTGGTACATGCAGTTGGTTCACCTTTCGGAACGGCTTCTTTGGTCCGCTTCGGCAAGAGAGTTTCTTTTTTTTACACAGGCTGTATCTACGTATCTATGTATGCATTTGTTGGCTCACCGAGGAAGGTCAATGAAAAAGGAGCGTTATAGTTAATGTAATGGTTTGCTATAGATTAAACTCTAAAAGGGCCTGCCTAAATAATTGCCATTATTTAAAATATGGACAAGGGGTGAGGGGGATGAAGCATCTTTTTAAGATCGTCATCCGCTAGTTTTCTAAGGAAAATTTTTGCTCCAATCCGGCCATGAAAAGTCAAACTTTGCGGCTAAATATATCTAGTGGCTTTTCTAGAAGCATCTTTACAATAATACCAATTACACAATAAAAAAGTTACAAAACATTAGCGACTAAAATTCTATGTTTAGAAACCTTTTTCCCTATATAAAAATAGCTAGAGCAATTTGATTTCCAATAAAGCATTAAAGATTTATACACTCGGAATATTAAATCAAAATTCAGTTACGTGTAGCAAGTGATTTCCTAGCAGGCTCATGAGAAATAAGTAGCGTATACAATTAACAAGTTATATCATGTGCATTATATTCATAGAATATATAGACGAACATACACGTATTGATTGTTGTTTATTTTCGTATGCTATCCAGCTGCTCTATGTTCTTGTTCAGCAGAAAGTCTAATATCATACGTGAAGTACTTGCTCAAAGTTTTTTGACTGATAGACCAGTCATATAAGAGCCTGACGTGGCCACCCTACAGCCATGTAACCTGTGAACAAAGGACCACAAAAGACCCACTCCAATGTGCTCTCTTCCTCCCAGAGAAGTGATCAGCCCTATTAAATATCAGTACCAAGAAGAGCTAGGCTTTCTCTTAGTGCAACTCGTGATCAGCTTTGTCTACCTTGTGGTCCCCGAATACCCTAAAACTACGTTAATGATGATCCACAAGAATAACTGTGCCACCAACAGGGAAGAATCTGAGGCTACTTAAGTCCACGACCCTAATCCACCGAGGATCGCGCTCCCAACAAGCTCCGAAGTTAGGAGCGCAAATTCAAGAATCTCATGGAAAATCATTGCCTGCCGGCGAGAATCTTGCAACTAAGGGCCAGATAATGGCCCACCTATTGGTTTTGACATTCGAGGTTAAGTGGCATGAAATTATTAGCCTAATCAGCACATAATGTTTTGGGGTAATGGAAGCATTGCTCAACATGGTTGATTTATTAAAACTAAGGGTGTGAGGCCCCTCGAAAGATGTAGGAGAAAGTTTGTCGCCATGGCAACTCTTCCTAGAGGACCTAACAAGTTCCTAGGTTGCGTTACGATCCGGTCAGCTCAACATTAGAACCTAGAGAGAGATGGAAATGGTGAGACACGATGAGGCATAACCAAATTCATTAGCGACCCAGGGGAGAGAGAGAGGAAGAGATGATGATGATGATGATGACTGACCGACCCGCCCGCCCGAGCGAGACTTAAAATTATTTCCATCTAGTGACGATTGAACACTCTATGTGATAAAAGCACAGCAAAGTAAGTGCAATTATACAAAGGGGAGCATGGACTGTACCAAACACCAGATCAGCTGAACTAAGGTTCCTCAACCAAGTGCTGGAATCGTTGCCTAGACCTGATGAAGAGCAAACAGACAAAATCCTTTGGCAACCTCATCCTAGTGGCAATTTCACTATAAAATCAGCATGGGAAAGTCTGAGAACAAAAGCACCAGCAATCACTTGGTGGAAACTTCTCTGGTTTCCAGGTAATATACCTAAATGTGCTGTGATGCTGTGGTTGATTAGCAAAGGAGGTATTAGAACCAAGAGTAAGTTGAAAACTTGAAATCTGTTAACAGAAGATACATGTGAGCCTTGTGGAAAATACCCTGAGACTTTAGACCATTTATTCCTGCACTGTGAGTATGCACAGGAACTATGGCAAATGGTGCTGAATAAACAGAGGATAAATATCAACAAAGGGACATGGAATCAATTTTTGAATGAAGCAGCCAGAGTTTGCAGAGTGAAAAGCTTTCAAGCAAAGCTGAACAAATTAGTGGTGGCAGTAACTACATATGGGATATGGAAAGAAAGGAATATGAGAGTTTTTGAGCACCAAAGTTCCAATGTACAGGGTTGCTTTCATGTTATACAAACTTGGATCAAATATAGAGTATATAGCTGGACAGAAGCTCCAGCCACTGAGAGGAATGTGCAGCTATGCCACACATGGGGGATATGTACTCACAAAGTACTGAAGCAAGGGCATTAGAGAGAGGTTTTTGTACTGTGTTGTATATACATACTGTATAGGTCGGTAAAACCAAACTGTATAGTACTGTGATGTATTTTTTGAAATTGTTTGAGCATAATGGAATACTATGGACTTTTACCCAAAAAAAAAAGAAAAGAATAAATAGCTCCACATGAAGCAGCTTTTATGCCGGAAGCTTTATCAGATTCTACCTTTAAACATAAAAAACTTTGGGCTCAAGGGGAAAAAAACACCATACCAAGGCTTCAACACCACCAGCTGCTGCAATTGCTTCTCGATTTCTGTCATCAAAGGACAAATTCCATAATGCACCAGCTGCTTCTTGTCTGTTAAGGGATAGAAAAAGTGATATTAGTGCTAATATGACCATATAACAATGACATCTTCTCATGAAAGAAACATCTTAAAATATTCAAGAACGCGGGAGACTTCTTGATACATCATATTGAATCAGTTGACTGACCATAAAACAAAAGGAATTAAGATAGAATCTCAAGAAACACATGCATTGAGTTGCAATTGCAAATAAATTTGAGTTCATAAATTTGATTGAAAAGGCAATAAAATCTTCAGGCAATTTGTTATATCTACTCCCACAGGAGTATTCGAAGGAGAAAACAAATAGTACGGACAAATTTACAACCTAGAAAGAGAGATATACAAATTTAAGTCAGATTGAAAATATTCTTACCATTTAAGTCTATTCATGAATTTGGAGAATAAAGATGTTGCTTAAATGTTAACCACGGCAGCTATGGTGCCTAATGGTACCTAAAGGAGCAAATCCTAACAACAGCGTGAATAGATCTCAAGGTCGCTTTAAACTCAAGTTTATATTATAAATAGCCTTATACTCAAATTATCTCCTCGTGTCACCATCTTTTGAAATTAGGTTCAAGAAAGTAGCAGCGAATACAATAATCTGCATCTCTTCATGCTGGACAAAAGAGGAAGAGACAAACCACTGCCAAACTTCTTTATCATTTACTCTCCCTGGACCTTTCTGTCGTCCTCAAGGAAATCGAAACCATCAGACAGGTTTGGTAGGCTGGGGTAGTTAGGTAAACCAAAGTAAGTAAAACTACGCCAGGGGAGGTATTAAGAAAGGATATGCACAGAAATACATGAAAAACACTATTGTCCATCTTAATGTCTTGGTATTTTGTATGTGATTCTCTCATTACCTCATGACTACAGCTCTATCTGAAACAAGGACGATACAGGACGTTAGGAAAAAAAAAAAAGATTAACTTGTGGTGGCCTCGCACCATGCAAAATAGCCAAAAGGTGATGAAGGAAGGGTTGCAACCTCACACCATTCAACAAAGCAAATGCTTTGAGGTGAATTCAGTGGCCTTCAATCACTAGATAGAACGAAAAAATATCTCTCTCTACAATCTCAATCATCAAAAGTAATGTCATTCAGGAAAATACACAAGATAACCTATGACAATTTTCCACAAGCATAGAACTAAATGAAGTTCCTACAAACAAATCTACTAATTCGCATTCTCCAATTATATCAACTCCCTTTCTGTTCCCCATTGAAGGGACTTAGCACTTCCTTTTGAACAAATGGAAAAAATGACAATAGTACTATTAATTCATCAGCACTGACAATACAAAAGTTACATACAGAAACGATCATATAAAATAAATTTGATAAGAGGACTGAACCCGGTAAAATTGTAAAGAAGTTGAGGTATATGATTGAAACATGAGATTCAAGTGTACCACCTGACACCATCATGGGGAGAACGAGTAAGTTGCACAAGTGCTTCAAGAGCTCCTGCCTCTTGTCCAACAGCAGCGTTGTTACTGTTGCTATCTCCGTGGGCTGCCAGATTAGCTAGGGCACGAGCAGCCTGAGATTAATCAGACAGGACATTTAAAATTGATCGGGCCATTAATTTAAGCCACATGTGAACCTTTTTGTATGCTCGGATGTTATTGAATTTCAAGGCAGTAATGGAATAACGACCTTCAAACACGCAAACAGACTAAGAACATTGAACATTCAGTCTAAAATGTTATCCAAAGCCACCCGTTATATGCAATTCATAATGTGGAGACAAGTATCATAAAACACGAGGAATTTGTATGTCTCCAACAATGAGCTTTTTTAAGTAGCAGCAAGCAAAGGCAAACTGGACTACATGGATATATAAGTGAACTCTTGCATACCGTTTATAAAAGACCATGCAGTTTCATGTGAAACTAAATGCAAAAGAAGCTTAAAACAAACCAGGTTTGCAATTCCTAGATCAAAACAAAAATGCAAGCTCTCTTCATGAAGGAGCTCATGCATAATGAATTTAAATGAGGCCCTTGTCAATGCCAAGACCATCATATACATGTTTTCGAACCATAACATTATTGTTCTAAGAAATCTTACATCATCATAAAGGATAGAGTAAAGTTTTTGGTGGTCAATAACTGTACAGACTACAGTCCTCCCAAGTTCGCAACTGTGTATTTGCAATCTACGGCACAGCATAGCTTAGATGAATTTCTCTATCTAAAATGGAAACAAAAACTCTTACATAAGAAGCATGTAGAAACAAAAGCAAAGGTTGCCTCATACTAAACTACAGAAGTAGTACCTGCTCTTGCACTCCCTCATACTTGCAGCTTCGAGCAAGCATTACCAAAGCATGCACACCACCAACTACTGCAACCTCCATGCTACACTTGTCATCAGCTGCCAAATTTGCCAGCGCGCCGGCTGCACGCTCCTGTAAAGACATGCAATTGAGACCAATCAAAAATTACCTGACCACTCAACAGCACCTTATTCGAACACCTATTAATGCCACAAAAGGATCTGTATGGAAGTGTACATCTCAAGTGTATATGCATTAGACCAGAAGGCACATACCAAAACTCCATCACCTCCAGTAGACCATTTGAAGATTAGATCAACTAATGCTTTTAGACCACCAGCTTCCGCAATAGCACCCTGAAATGGAAAAGTTGTTAGTTGTGAAATCTGGAGCATAGGATGATAAACCGGCAAACTGCAGATAGACAGAAGACCTTGTGCTCTTCTCCAACAGAGAGATTCCAGAGTCCTCCTGCAGCCTCTTCGGCAACCATCCTATTCATAGATCTTGCCAAATTCGCAAGAATATTGATTCCTCCTTCTTCTGCCACAGCTTTTGCAACATTGGCATTCACTGACAAATTTGCTATAGCCTGCATTTCGGACACATGCAATTCAACCAAATTTCAGCCATGAAACTTAAAGATGAAGCAGTAACATATTTTGAACTTCAACAAGTGAACCTTATCGACAAAATTAAAACTCAGTGTATTGCTCAAAATACTATAAATGTTTACCTTTGCAGCTTCTGACTGAAGACCCTCCCTCCAAGATCTAGCGAGATTTAGAAGGAGCCCTATGCCACCATCACGCATAACTGCTTCAGCCCTTCCACCATCAACACTAGCATTTTCATCATCAATTACCACAAAAGTTGCAAGGCCTGTGGCTGCCCTTTCTTGAACATCCTCTTGTACACTCTGCATTAGTCTGAGCAACAAGGCAGCTCCTTGGCTGAGCCAGAAATTATCCAAACCTTGTGGATTGCTCTCCGCAACACGTAGAAGCGCATGGGAAAGGATCCACTCCAACCACGTCATAATCTCATCCAAATTTTTATCCTTCTTTGAATTCCTCCAATCAGAGAATACATTCCTCTCTCTTTTTGTAGTATCGGCAAATAGAGAAGCTACTACTTTAAAAATATCAGTAAAAAGGGCAAGTAGCAGTTTACCTTTATTACTATAATTGGCAGCAAAGCTGGTGTCTTCCTCGAGGCTTGGGCAATTCAAGGCACACAAGACTTTCAAGCTCTGGGAAGACGAAAACAATTTTAACACAGCACTAGGAAGAATATCAGTTCTCGAAACATCTAAACCTTTCAAGTTAAGCAGCTTAATCCAATGCTGCGAGACCAAAGCCCACTTCATATTTGTGGTTCCTGCAACCGAGAGAAAGTGAACTGATGCTACATTTCCTAGTGCCATTTCATCGACGTTAAGACAGTCAATAAAACCAACATCGGTCAAGTTGCAGCAGTGCTTAGCTAAAGCATTAATGGCATCCCCATCAACTTCCCGAATTCCCGACAGCCGAAGCTTCCGCAGTTTAGGACAGCAAACGGCAATGGCTTTTATAGCATCACTGCTGATCCTTTCACAGAAATCTGGACCAAGTTGGAGGCTCTCGAGGGCCTCGTGTCGAGCAGCAATCACAGAAAGTGTAGCATCAGTGATTTTCCTGCAATAGTCTCCGCTAATTTCACGCAACCCCCTAGCCTGAAGATTTATTATTGCATCAGCAGACTCCGCCCCACGAAACCGAAGCTTCAGAATATTTGTACATCGAGAGGCAAGCAAAGCCGCTGTGCTGGTATCGCACTTGTGCGCACGGAGATCCAGCGATTGCCATAAACATGGAGAAATGCCCAGCGTCCTCCAAGTTCTACAGGTCGATGACAAGTTCGCCCGGTCTCGATAATTCAGACATGAAAATAGCTGAATCACTGTATCATCAGGCAACCTAGTCCAATCAACCACCCCTCTTTCATCTAAGCTTAATTTCTCGTCCTCGATTTCCGGGTAACTCGGCAAATCCACCTTTTCCTTTCCCCTCCTCGCCAGCTTCCGCCGTACCCTCCGACTCATATCTCAAAACAATCTAAATCACCAATGCCCTTTAACCTCAAAAATCTAACTCTTAAACCACTGATCAGGCAGAACTGTATAACCTCAATGTTTCACTCCAATCACTCTTAAAACCAGCAATGTAAATGGAACATAACCGAACCCACGTACCAATTACCCTTCATCCCAAAGATTCAAAATTCACCAAACCCTTCAATCTCAAAATCCTAAACCGCAAAAAAAGACCTAACAAAATGAATGTCCCTCTGGACCTTAAAAGCCCTAGCTCAAAACAACCCACTTATCAAACATTACAGAAGATGCCACCAATCTATATTTATACAATTGTGAAAATCCAAAACCCAAGTCGAGAAAATCTATAATCATAAATGCGATAGTGTGTAAAGTCAATTTTTTCTTCCTCAAACCTGAGTGATTTATCCCATCCGGGTCGGGCTAAGAGTCTTTAAACTTATTGCCTTTCAGAAGGAATTTGCATTGAATTGAACAATCTTGCAAAAAAGGAAGTAATGGGAGCTTGGGTGGGTGGGTGGGTGGAGGAGTGAGGAAAGGTAGGAGAGAGTTCAGGTACTTGATTTATGAACAAGGAGGTGAAGGTGAGAAAGAGAAACCCTCAGAGCATTTGTTGTCCACCCCTCCCTCTAAGCTTGCTTGTTGGTTGTTCCAAGTGTAAGAATCCCAACAAATTACAGGCAAGAGAGAGAAAGAGAAGGAAGCTGTGGGGAAGGGAGATAGATTGGGGGAGTAGAGGGGAATAGAGAATTACAGCTCCTTATGGGGGTCTTTGGATATGGGACAGAATTTTTCTGAGATTGGTTTTTCGAGAGCTACACAACATGAAACAACACTCGCTTGAGAGACCATCAATTACATCCCCCCCCGCCTATGGTATCAGAGGTGTTCTGCAATTCTATTATTATTATTATTATTATTATTATTATTATTATTCGTCTTATTACTACCGTAAACGTTTACTTAAGATATTAAGAGTCCGTTTGGAATTGAATAAAAAAAGCAGATTCAGTTTAAATCTTAATCAATTTTTAAAATCTAATTTAATCAGAATCAGTTTGTTGTTTAGCAAAAATAGTTGTAAACTGGATTAAATCTATAAAAAAAAATATTTAGATAAAAAGTACTTAAATCAGTTTCACTATGACAAAATGACCATAGAGGACACTCAATAAACAATTTTCTAATTTACAAACAAAGTTAACGTAACTTTTATTCGTAAACTATAAAATAGAAGAAAATATTACAAGATAAGAAAATAGAAAAACTTACAGAAATGATGTGGAGGAAGAGGGCGGATGTATCCCTCTATGTGTTTTAGCCGTAGGAGAAGAGTAGTAATAGGAGAAGAGATAAATTTCAAAAACTATCTAATTAATTAAGGGGTATGAGAGGTCTTTTTGTAAAAAAATATGGGGATAGGATGGTAAATTAGAAGGTCAAACATGATTATGAAAAAAGTGATTATTTCATAATCCTCACTTTTGAGGATTATGGATTAAATCAGTTTTTAGCTTTTGGAGATGGATTAAATCCTCTTAATCTCTTTTTTCAAACACCCACAATCCTAATTTAATCTAGATTAAATCAGATTTGACCATCCCATAATCAATCACAAACACCCTCTAAGTTCTTTAATATTTTTTTTTTCTCTCGATTATGTGTAACTCAACGGCAGATTATGTGTAAATCAATGGCACTCTTATTTGCGCTCCTATAATAAAAGTTAAAAGCATGCTGTATTGTTTTGTAAAACTGTAGAGTCTTATTAGTCTTATGTTTCCTTAAGTTGGCTTCCAAGAACATATATTTGGATGGATGAGAAAAAACTGTATTAACGACGACCCATGTGTCATTTGTAGTGTTAGCATGTACTTTTCGTTTTGTTATTCTTCTTTTTTATTTAGTACATAAGGTGATAGTAAAAATATATATAAGTTCGAGAGCCCACAACCCTAAGCATCGGCTTCCATTAGCTTAGATAATCTTGGAGGTGGGCTTAGGATACTGTGCAAAGCATTTGCAATTTAGCTAAAAGTCGCACAAGCATTGCCTTCCCGTGGACGTGTTGTAGCCGACTTCCCAATCTCCTGGGCCCTGTTCTGTTATTAGATCCCCGTATTCCTGAGCATTCCCATTTCTTAATTAGGTTAAAACGATAGGTGAACTTAACTCCAATGAAAAAGTCCTAGTAATGTTTCACACATAGAAAAATTGTCTCAGTTAATGCCCAACTTAAACCACAACCAAACTAAAACATATACTTCCATTGTCGTTCATTAGAACCAAGATTATATGCGTCCAGTTCCAAATCAGAAAACACCTTCAAGCAAATAACAATGAAGGATTGGGTTATCGAAGTCAGAATTGTCTACAAGTCAGTACACGGTAACGAATTGAGAAGGGTTCTCAATATACTTAAATAAGGCTCTAGCCACTACCCTAACGTGGCCTCTGATTGCGTTGCCTAACCGTTTAATAAAGTTAGGAGATGCGGATGAATGCGTGATACCGAAATCAAATAACATCTTGGCAAAGATGAGGAAATAAAGAGTGATCTCGTACCACTGACTCGGATGTTTAAGCGTCCTGTAGGGTCATTGCAAGAACTTTTGTTGTTGCCCGGTGTTTTGTTGCATCCTAGTTTGGTTGACTCTGTGGTTCGGTTCTTGGGCAATCCCTAACAAATTGATCTTCTTGTCCATATGAGAAACATTCTTTCGTTCCCCACCTACAGGGTCGACCAGGATGAAAGTGATTACACTTGTTGCATGGCAGTGATCTAGCTTTTCCACTCTTCCAAGGTGTTGAATTCCTTTCGAAGTTCTTTTGTCGGTCATTCCAAGTTTTGTGTTGTCCTTCCATAAAAAGGTGTTTTGTTCCTGAAGTCTGCTTCTTGTTGCTGCTATAATTCTACAATGCATGTATCTTCCTATGCCAGGTGCCCATATGGCCCTAGAGTATGGATTCGTCAACGTCTTCAAGTCAGACCTTTGGGGTTGCTCGGTCAACGACATCTTCTGGGACAACAAGGAATTTCTCTTTTCCATAATAGGTTTGATAGGGGCTTCTTGGCTAGACATCCTACAGCTAAAACAAAAAAAAAGGTTGTCAGATTAATCGGGCCATATATATCACTTAAGATAATCAACAAGTACATGGCTCCTAAGCCTCTATTAGCGTTACAAATTCAACAGCACTTGTTCCAATTACCAATATCAATTTCTATAGTCATACACTTTATGCCCACCAACGCTTGATATTTCAAACACGTGGTTAGTCAAGATATTATCAAGCTCAATCTTCCTATCCTTATTCCATCAACTATCAAGTCCTCAAACTCTATGTGCAAGGCCTAAATTTCAATGATGGATGACTTTGAGGTTCATGGATCAAAACCATGAAACCACCTAGACTAAACATTTTTTTCATCTATTTTTACTAGTCTGACACCCACACCAATACCGTTGAATAAACTTTGAAGCATACCTCAAGATCGGATCAAACCTTGTAATGCAATAATCTAGGACTCTAAGCTACATGTTGTAACCGAAAGTGCACATCTCAAGCCATCATTACTCGTGAACCCTCAATTGACCTCCATAACACTTCAATATATTTCACATAACTTGTGCATATCACAATGAGGATACAGGATCCAAAACCAAAGTTCTAATGTCCATTACAGGATACAAATCTGGTGTTCTAACATCTGTTAAATCTTGCAAGAGCAAGATTAGATGGATGTTAGAACTTGCAAGCTTAGACGGATGTTAGAACACCTAATCGATGTCGTGTACTTGGAGACATACGGGGAGGTGCTGCCAAATTTTCCGTAAACAAAAGACTAAGCATGAGTTGGTAACTGTTTTATAAACATGTGCTTTTCTAAATGGGATAGGACCACTCCCTATTGGCACATGCATGCATGAGAACGAAGGGGATATAGACATGTTGTCACATGCATGCATTCATTTTTATATCGGCCCTGCCTAATTATCGGTTTTAATTTAAGGTGGTATGTAGTAATCTCAGTCATCATGTCGATTGATCGAAGTTGGATGAAAAGGAAGAATGATGATGATTTCGATGATCGTGTCAATGAATTTCTCGAGTTCGCTTATGCGCATCCTGCATATGTTAACTTTGAGACGATAAGGTGTCTGTGCAGTAAATGTGAGTTGTTGTATTGGAGAAGGAGAAAGGTGATAAAATGACATCTTCTCTGGTACGGTTTTATGGGTGGATACACAAGGTGGACGCAGCACAGAGAAATGATAGTATTGTCATCCAACCCGGCTAGTTAAGCTGAAGTTAGGGAGGAGGCACAATATGATTACCAAGATATGATTATGGATGCTGGGCATGCTAATGTTAAATGGGGTGACTACCGTAGTGATGACAGTCCCCAGCAGCTGAACGAGGGGGCAAATCAGTTTTATGATTTGTTGAGAGACACGGAAGAGCAGTTATAAGATGGAATTCGGAAACACACACGGTCGTCTGCGGTTAATAGGTTATTACAGTTGTAATCGAACCATGAACTAAGTGAGAAAGGATTTAACGAGTTTGTTTCTTTTATCAAATAATTTTTGTCAGATAGTGAAAAGTTACCCCCTGTCGTACTATGATGTGAAGAAGATGATGAGGAAACTTGGATTGAGCTATAAGCGGATAGATACATGCAATAACGATTATGTATTGTTCTAGAAAGAAAATAAGGACTTGACACAGTGTCCAATATGTGATCGTTCGAGGTATAAACCGAACAAAGGGAAGAAGAAAAACTTCACATAGAAGGTATTACAATATTTTTCCTTTACCCCAAGGTTTCGGCGGATGTACTACTCCTCCAATATGGCTGAACATATGAGGGCTCACTGTCAGACTTGTAGCAATGATGCCGATGTGCTGACACACCCAGCTGATAGAGAGGCGTGGAAGGAGTTTGACCGCAGGCATCCAAACTTTGCTTAAGAAGTTCGAAATGTTATTACATGCCATTTGTGGTCACGGTGGTCATCGAGTTACGTCCACCCCGGTGGCTCCCACCTCATTGTTGCCCGCTAATGATGAGGCACATAGTGCTCACATCCAGCAGGTGGGAGCCTAGCCCCAGGCCGATTCCTCCCACATGCGTGTTGGTTCTCCTTCTTTCGTGGGTTTTACCTCAGATATATTTGATAACGTCGTTTGGTCATAATGCTAGACTTATATTTAAATTATATTTGATTTGTATTAATGTTGGTATTTCTTAGAATCTCGACGAGTCCGTGGAGCGATACAGGGAGTGTGCATTGACCCCCAGCTTAAATAGAGAGTTACTCTCACCCAGGAGGGCCAGTAAGTAACAAAATTACATAATACAGTACTTACAATCTTCAATTTCGATATTTATTACGGTCCACTTATTGAATGTATTTGATGTCTGTTTCTTTATCAGAATCGTGGAGACTCCAGCGAAGATGAAGATCAGTGTCCTTGTGAAGGGCCGATTCTTTGAGCCACGGCTATATTGAAAGGACTGGGATGTCGCGACGAGGGAGTCTTTATGAAATGCCGCGTACGCAGTCTCTGCAGTACGACTGCACGTGTCGTGATAGGAGCGTCTCCACCCCTCCCCCCTCCACAGATACAGACACCAACCATGGAGTGACCATCATTATACGAGGACGAGATCCGTCGCATTGCTGCGGAGGTGTATAGGATGCACATGGCGCATAATTAGGTACAACCACTATATACGTGTAGTAAACACTATATACTATTGCCATCGAGATTAATGCGTCCATGCCTTTACATGCAGGGCACTATTGCTAGACATGCCGAGCCGGATCCAGATCATAGTGCCCCCGTGGACGAGGATGATCAGCAGGATCAAGATTCAGGACTCGCCGACCCCTGATCAGTGCTTCCCCTCCTAGTTATTTGTATCCCGCTCTCATGCCTCCCCCTCCCCGATCCCCCCCCCCCAACTTGTACCCCTCTCCCCTACTCTATTGTACCCCGGTCCCATGCTCTCTTGAACTTTGTATACATTTTATTTTTCAATTATTACAGAATACATTCTTTATATATATATGTATTGTGTATGTTTTAGGGTTAAATAATTGCTGATCAGCAATTATTTAACCCTAATATGCATTGAGAAATATTTGGTGGATTGAAAATGATTGTTGAGAATTTGTAGTTACAGATTTGAGTATTAAACAAATAAAAAAAATTAAAATTAGTTTGACTTAGCGACGGATTTCATTTCGTTACTAAAAGTCTTACTTATTTTTGTGAATTAATAAATTTTAGCGGCGGAAATTTCGTCACTAAGTTTAAATGATAGACTTTTAGCGATGGAATATCCGTCGCTAAAAGTCATCATTTTTTGAATAATTTTTAGCGACGGATGTTTCATCATTAAATATCTATTGTTAAAACTTTTGGTGACGAATAGTTCTGTCGCTAAATATTTTACGTAATAAATTATTTTTGAAAAAAAATCTAAAATAGGAAAATATATTTAACAACAAAATTTATATCGCTAATTTTATTATTACGTTTATTTTAAAATTCCATTGCAAAACTTTTAACAACGGGGTTATAGGCAAAGAACTTTTAGCGACAAGGTGTCCGTCGCTAAAAGTCTTTACTGACGGATTAGGAGCTTCTAGTGACGAAGTGTCCGTCGCTAAAAGTTTTTTTTCTTGTAGTGTCTCATGACCCGAACCCACGAGTGAGCCCATGAGCTAGGTCAATCATATAGATGCTTTAACAATGATAAAACTTATGTTGTGTTTATTGAATCACATGAAATTTTACCCATTTATTTCTTCATTCATAAGTATTCCATACATTCCATATATGGGGTAAAATTTCTTTCTTTTTTTTAAATGAAATTTTACCCATATATGGAATGTATGAAATACTTATGAATGAAGAAATAAAGAGAATTTTCTTTTCAAATTAGAATTTGCAATAGATACAAATGTAAAGGAATTACTAAAGAAATTAAGGCCCATTCGAACATCCACCCAAGGCCCTGTCAGGCCTTACAACAACTTATACACAATAATCTATAACCAAGCATTTAAAACTATCTCTTTAATAAGATTGCTAGAAATCATACTTATAAACTTCTCAATAGATCTCTAAGGGCATCATGTATTAATCGACTAACACAGATCATTTTAAATCTAGTGGAGATCTAAGCTCGAAACAATTTCATCCTAGTATTTTTTATGTCCTAAGAGGACTTCAAATCCTCTAGCAATCATCTCCTACAACTCCATCCTCGTGGATCTTATGAATGTCGGGTTCAACTATGTAGTCACCTGAAAATTTATAAAAGAGTGAGTTGGAGGCCTAGTAAGCACACATACTATGTTCTAGAGTAGTTTTTTATTTTTATAACATGCCAAGGTGCTTCGATCTAAGAAATGGTAAACTATTTCCCAAGAGATACTATACGTATATACCTTACGATAGCAAAATCATGTTTGTGGGAAAACTCTTCTCAAATGATAAAATAACAAAGGAATGTAAATCATCAAATACAATTCCAACTCTTTTCACTGTATGTTGCAGTCAGCGTATGGTCCCCTTAACTAGGACCCGAAATCTCTCCTCCACTAGGGATAAATATTATTATGAACACATGAGCAAATCACGAGCAACAGTACTGTGCATCAACAAATCCAACTTTTCCCTGTTGGATGCGGGGCACATTAACCAAAAATAACATCATGTCATTCTTCTAAAACAACGTCATAACAACCAGTAGCAAAACATTTCCGTGGCGGTCATTTTGTTTTCTCATCAACAATTAAACTAAAGCAATAGCATTTCACAAAGCTTGAAAATATCTAACTGGTATGAGTCATGTATATAATATACTTCAACATTGAAAATAGGGTATAAGCGGAAACATAGAAGGAACACTTACTTGAATTGATATCCTTGATCGTGAATCGGTCCTAACCTCGATTATCAAAACATAAGACTGCACAACGTTCAATTATGCATGACTGCTAAATTCGCCCTAAGTAACTAAAATTACCGAAACACCCCAGGACTTGTGTAAAATTACAAAAATACTCTTGATGCCTTCAAAATACCTTTTTAAATGATTAGGTGGGATTTTCAGAAAAAAGTCCCTCAGAAGGTCTGTGCTCAAAATCTAACTCCGCTCTTTTAATTGAGTGCTGCGGACTATATTTCAAAAGCATAGCAATCGAGCACTGGAATGTCATGAAATTTCAGACATCCAAGCGTCTCAGTAAAACAAGGTTACTATGAAATTCTCAGCCAAAAATAAGTTCATATGTTATGACAAATAATTCAACAGCCATTTTTCAAATTGAAACCATTTCATGCCCTTCGCACGGCCAGAAAAATCCCATAATTTCCACGACTTCAGTTTTGTAAAAATAAGGGGGTTTGATTTTTGCACTTTGCCTAAATCACTAAATCAGCCTCTAAACAGCTTTGAAAAATCACAACAGGGACTACTCATTAAAATCTCACTTTTGGCGACGTTTTTCACCACTATTCACCTTTTTCTTCCCTAAGAAACCTTAAATCTAGTCTAATTTGCCTCTCTCACTTCTTCTTCCTCACACATAGCCACCACCACATGGTGGTGGTTGCCACGCTGCTTTGCAGCTGCCATAACAGACCCTCTCTCTTTCTTTCTAGCACATCAATCCACCACCAATCAAAACCTTAGCCCTAGTTCTTTTCCTCCCCCCTCTCTCTCTCCCTCTCCCTCTCCCTCTCCATCCCCCCAATCACACACTACCACCACCATGGGCAGCCCCTATTACACAAACACACAACATACACCATTACCGTTGCCCACCATGGTAACCCTTCCCTTCCTCCTTTTCCCTCACTCTCGTGCCCGTGCGCGCACACACATCAACGTAAATGCACCACCATGACTGCCTATTCCTTTTGCCCCTCCTTCTTCACACACACACCTCAACACATGCCGCACCATCACCATTTCGACCACTGCCTTCAGTAGTCCCTTCTCTACCCCTCCTTTCTTATACACAAATCCCCATGCACAATCACGTATAAACAAATCACAAAAACCCGTATACATATCTAAATTAACGAATGAAATAGAAAAGAAAAGTAGATAAGCTTACCTAGGTTCTAGCCCTAGTTTCTTCTATCTCTCTCACTTTCTCTCTAGAGTCTCACGTAAGGATGAGAGCAGAGACTTCTGTGATGGTCGAAATTAAGTTAGCGAATTTATACTAATCCTAAAAGGAATTTATTTAAAAACCCTTGGACTTAAATTATTTTTTCCCCAAGTTTACCCATAGATTTTATTATAATGAAAAAACCCCCAATTTAATTAGATTAAGGTAAAAGTAAAAATTTTGTCAACGAAATAATATTTTGGGTGTTACAGTGTGTGTGCATGAACAATGTGCCCGCACGTGTATTATAGTCGTGTATGGCTATATGTGTTTGTGTATTGTGTTTGAGTGTGTGTGTGTGTGTGTGTGTGTGTGTACAGTGTATGGTTGTGTGCAGCGAGCGCGCATGTGTAAACAGTGTGCATAATAGTGTGTGTACTTGTGTACAGCTTCAGTAGGTGTGTAGATAGTGTGGTACCATATGCAGGCGTACTTTATGCTTGTGCAGGTATACCCTGTGCTGGTCTGGATATACCTTGTGATTGTGTAGGTGTACACTATACTTGTGAGCACGTACTGTACGTGTGGCAGTAATGCAATGGATGCGTGCGTACTGTGTGGTGAGTGTACTGTCATGTAATAGTTGTAGGGTTGTGTGTCGATGCGGAGTATGAGTTGTAGTGTAACGGTGTGAGCACAAGGTTGTTTAGAGAGTTTCATAAATATCAAGTTGTTGGGTAGATAGGGATAAGTGTACGGCTATGTGGTACTGTGTGTATATGTGTGCTGCTGTTCGAAAATTGTGTGGTGCGTATTTGTGTGTTGTCGTTTGGTCAACGTGATAATGAGAATGTTTGTATTTGCTGGTTCCATGCTAGGAAAGGTGTATTAGTGTGCTTTAGGTTGAAAACCTGAGAACATGATTTAAATATCTTGTAGGGAAATGATAGCACTTATGCTGAGTGGAATTTGGAAGAATAAGAGATGAATGCGTGGAGACCAGTCTCGTTCAAGAGGACCTTAGATAATGTCAACAGTTGTCTTATTTAAATTTAGAAGCATGACAATAACATTAGATCTTGATAATGGGGAATTGTATAGCAGTAATGTAAGTGACCTTTCGATCCATCTAGTATTGTTATATGCAACGTATATGCTATCATTTTATTTGAGAAAGCACTATTTATCTGCACTGAACTGCTTAAACATCATTTATCTACTTTTTCTTATAAGAAATCTTTACCAAAATACTTTTTGGCGACACTTATTTCTCGTAAAAAAAACTGCACCGACATGTAAACGATTGTTTTGAAATGCGGATTTGGAATGCTTAGTGCAAAGTTGATTGGTTTTGGATTTAATACATTTTCAAATTGATTTTTTTGGCAAAAGTATAGAAATGTTGTGGGATGTTTGACCATTAGTGGGTTGATTTTATTCTCGATAAAAACAAAATAGGCGTTTTTTGCTTATTCTGTTGTTGTGCCCCATACCTAAAGAGTAAAGTTAGATTTTGGGCCCCTGTCAACGGGGCTATGTACGTTGATGTAATGTGCATTACTATGGTAAGTGATCGCCCCTACTTCCACATTGTTGTTTATCCCGGTCTGGGATTCCCAACCCAAGTCAGTGCAATTATGTACACTGGCCTAGTATATAGTTTGAGTTGGTGTTGAACTGGAACTTTCTTATGAAGATATTTTTCATGCTCAATGATTTTTATGCCCACAGAGCTGTTTTATTTCTACTTTGTTTTGCTTTACAATATAAATTTCAGTTTACTACTTTAAAATGTTCTCTTGCGGGTAAAGTTGCTAGTTTGGAATGTAATATCGCAGTCTCAAATTAATATTACTAGTGATTATAATAAATTTACTTAAATCATTAGCGACCACAGCTCGTTTAGTGAGACTTCACTTTTTAGCAATGATTTAATAGTATAATTAGAGAAAGGGCAAATTGTAAGCATAGCATCTACAGTGTGGCAGAGCTTGAGATCTAAGAGTATTGATATTTGAAGCTATATTTATTACGAAAGTAAAGTATGTTAAATACATATCAGCACCCATGTACTTTGAGGTCTTTAATGCATATATTTTGTTAGTCACTCAAAATTGTATTTGAGTTGTTTGCTAACTGTTTAAATGGATATCTGAAATCAGACATAATTAAGAGTAGTTATTTAAAGAATATCAAATTTTGAAGACGAAATTTGTTTAAAGGAAAATTAATGTTTTACCCCTAATGTAGGCTTGGTTAGATGGTAATTTCTAGTTGATTATTTATTTCTTTAGCTGCAGTTTTCTACAATTGATATTATTTAGGTCTTTAGCGATGATTGGAGTGAACGATATTTTCTTTAGCGAAAGTTTTGAAATAACCATAAGTTACAGGTTAATGATGTGGGGTGCAATAAAGGAATAACGACAGTGAGGGGGTGACTTGAAAGACAATTAATTTAGGGGTTACTATATAAATAAAAGTATATATATATATATATATATATATATATATATATATATATATATATATATCTTGATTGATTTTTTTTTGTCAACCTTATGTTGGAAAGTCTAAGACAGATAGGGAACATGGGAGTGAAAGCCAGAGAAATTGGGGCAGTTAGAAAAAGAACAAGTTTATTTTCAATTTTGTTACTTTGAGAGAGAGAGCGAGAGAGAGAGAGGGGAATAACGAGAAGAAATGGGGTTCCAAAAATTAACTGAGGGGCTATGTCTGTGCACGCACGTGCAAGCTCTGTGCGCATGAGTGTGTGTGTGTGTGTGTGTGTGTGTGTGCACGTGAACAGTGTGTGTACATTATGTGTATGTGGTTCTTGAACTATGTGTGCGTGTGTTTTAGAGCGCACGCGTGCATGTGTTTTAGTGTGCACGCGCGCGCGTCTGTAGGGTTCTGTGTGAGTGTGATGTGTGTGTATGCGTGAGTGAACAGTGTTTATGCAACGCATGGATGTGTGTGTTTGTGTGTACATGAACAGTGTGTGTGTGTGAGAGTGAGAGAGAGAGAGAGAGAGATAGAAAGAGTGTGTGTGTGCGCGCGCATGTATGGCTGTGTCAATATGCGTGTTTGTATAGTATTTGGGGGTGTGTGTATACGCGCTCGTGCATACGCGTGTTATATAGGGTAGTGGTGCGTGTGTTCATGTGTACTGAGTGATTGTGTTCGACTTAAATGCGTGTGTGCTGTGTGTGCATTTTTATATGCAAATGTGCATATGGTGTGTGTACATGTGTATTGTGTGTGTTGTTTGTGTGTGTGTGTGCGCATGTTTTCTGTGTGTGTATCCTGTGTATGCAGAAGGGTGCGTGTGGGTATGGGCTATATGATGTGTGCTTGTGTGTAAACAGTAAGTGCGTGTACAGTGTGCATATATAGTGTGTGTGCACAACAATGTGGTACAGTGCGGGTGTACCCTATGCTTGTATAGATGCCCTATGCATGTGCGTGTATATCTTAGGCAAGGAAGCTTGTGTGTTATGAGAATAGAAATGAATGATTGGCGTGAGCTCTAGAATTTGACTAGATATTATTTAGCATAAGTTTTCTTGGTGGGTTAGTGACATGCATGAGTTGCGGGAAGTTTGCTAGTTGTTTGACACAATGCCCGAGGAAGAGACATGGTGAGTTAGAGCACGATTGTGGACGGATGTGTAAAGGCTGGACAGTTAGATGCAACTTTTGAGTTGTTTGAGGAGATGTACAATAGGAATATGTCTTGATCGACAATGCTTTGGGGTTATAGCTAAGCTACGGATATGGAGATATAACAACGTGATCGTCGGGCCGGATCTTGAGGCGAGAAAATGCGTAATGTGAAGGTAAATAATCTTTCAATCCATCTAGTCTTTTCATATAATTCGAATATGTTACCTAATTTTCCAAAACACTGTTGTACCTGGAATGAACTAATTTTAGTAACATTTATCTATTTTTGCCTTGAAGAAAGCTTTGTTCGCCAAAATGCTTTTTACTACACTTATTTCGTTAAATCGGACCAGCATGTAAAATATATTTTGTTGTAGATATTGTTATGAAATTTTGACTTAAAATGCTTAGTGCTAATTGTGGTGGTTTTTGAATTGGCATGTTTTCGGGTTTGGAACTCGGAAAAATCGAATTGAAGAGGGATGGTTTGACCATTGGTAGTTCATCGATTTTATTCATTTGGAACGAAATGGGTGATTTTTGTTTATTGGTTGTTGTGCCCCATGTCTAACCGGGAAAAGTTAGATTTCGGACCCTTGTCAAAAAGGATATGTAGGTTGATGTATGCCCATTACTATTGTAAGTGGTCGCCTTGCTTCCACAGTCCAGGTAGGATTCTGGGCCCAACTCAGTGGGGCTATGTACGCTAACCGGAGTATAATGTTTGAGTTGATATTAGGCTGAAATTTTCTTATGAAGATATTTTTCATGTTAAACGATTTTTATGCCCTCGGAGCTGTAGTATTTATACTTTATTTAATAAATTTTTGTTTACTGCTTTAAATTTAAGTTTACTGGGCACATGACATATAATCAACTGACACCTGGAATAGCTTCGCAAAGTTTATGCAAACTATCCATTGTTCAAAAGGGACTTCAATACTTGTTTAAGAAATTATTGATGGTTGACTAGTTTGGGGAGAGGTGTGATAATGCTTAACTAGTTAGTTTATTTTAAGAGACGACTTTTATACGTAGGATTTAGCATCGATTTCCGTGAGTGAAATTTTATCGGCAACCTTTAGCAACGAATCTTGGAACCTGTAAGTTATAAATTAAAGATGACAATTATAAGTGACATTGATTGAGGTACTTAGTGATAATTAGTGTAACAATATATTTGGAAACTTTTAGGGACAATTTATTTTTAGTATTAGCGTATTTACATAGTAACTTCTAGCGACGATTACGGAAGCGGGGCTATGTAACAACCGTTAAAGCTTTTTTTTCCTAACACATAAATAATTGTCAATAATTATTTTGGGCATTTTATGTAATAATAGGAGATGCGGGTAAGATATTAAATAACTGACAAAGGTTAAGGGGTTTTTTTAGAAACTACCAGTTAGGGTTTTAACTCTGCTTTTTCTGGGGCAGCCGTTTAAGGCTCCCATTCAAGCCCGTCAGATCCACTTTGAGAGAGATAATGAGAGACAGGATTGAAGAGATACTTTTTCAGCGATCGAATTTTTTCAGTAAGCTTCTTCTTAGTTTTTCTTATTCAATTATGATTATGGGATTAAGGGGAATAGGGAAATCTGTCGTGAGTGTAAATGGGTTCTGTGAGTTTTCGTGTGTAGGTGCGTGAGAATATGTGGGTTGCAGGGGAAAGAAGACTGCCAGGAGGAAGTTTAGGTGCGAGAATGTGAGATTTTGAGTTTATATGAGTGTGTAGAGGGGGGAGGGGTAAACTGAAGTGGGTTTGTGTACATCAGGGGGTATATGGGTCTGTGCGAGTTCTAATCTTAGAAAAGAGATCGAGGGGGAGAACGAACTATGAAGAGTGAGTACACTTGAGGTGCTGAGCGTGCGTGCGGTGTGTGTATATATTATGTGCGTGTATGTGTTTCAGTGTATGGGCCGCATGAGGGAGCAGTGAGGGAGGATGGCTGCGATAAAGGTAGCCGTGAGTGGGTTCATGTGTGAGTGTTTGGGCGGGAGAAGACCCACTGTCCTGAAGCAGTGGGTGTGAGAGAGGTGAGCTAAGTTGTGTAGAGCGTGGTTGCTTTTGTAAGTTGTGATGGCTCTCTCAGTGTGTGTATGTATTGTGTGTGAGTGCGTTAGTGCGTGCATGTGTGTGGGTTCATGTGTGTATGCTTGAATGAGTGAGAGTGTGTGTGTGTAAAAAGGTGGCTTGTGAACATGTGTGACTGAAATGGGTTTAGAAAAGTGGGAGGGAAAGAGGCTAAGGGTGAGCTGTGTGCATGAAAAGGGAGAAGGGGAAAGGAGATGTGATGTTTTGGGAGCTTTGTGTGTGTTGACGGGAGTATGGGAATGTGTGTATATATATGTGTGTGTGTGTGTGTGTGTGTGTGAAGTTGTGCGAATATGGGTGTGTGTGTGTGCAACGAGTTTGGAAGTGTACATGGGTGAATGAGTATGAAAAGAAAGAAAAAGAGGGGAAGAAAGACCACTGCACGGGGAAATTATATGCTTGTTTTCATGAGGATAAAAGCGAGTGTGTATTGTGTGTTTTGGTGTAATATCCCGAACCCTGATATGTTTTTATCGGGTTGATACAAAAATTTTAGCGACAAATTGGTGAGCACTAACCTTTGTGATCTTTAGTGACAAATTTTTTGAAACCATAGGTTATAACATATTGATAGTAGTTACAAGTGATATGGATTGATGTCTTCAGTGACGATTACTTTTAACGATAATTCTAGAAAACTTTAGCAACATTTTTATAATCTATAGTTAACGTCGATATTTTAGCGACAACCTTTAGCGACCTTTTTATTAAACATTACACAATTTACGATAGTTAAAGGAATAGTTAAACAATTAAATTTAAAGAGAGGACTGTTAGATAAATAAAAGATACGAATCTGAATTTTATTTAGTCAACTCTATATTTTGGAAACAATATCAGAGAGGGAACCGGAGGAGAAAATAAGGAGTGAGTAGTGCAAATTTTGGGATTTATTACCAACCGTTAAAGCCTAAATAAAGGAAGAAAATTGGGGGGGGGGGGATTGGAAAGGGGAGGAGAGATTTCGGTTACACTAGAAAAGGAGAACATTTCTTCTTCAGTTACACAACTGAAGAAAGAGAGAGATTCAGAAAAGAAAGAAAAAAGAAGGAGAAAGAGGAAAAAAGAACTGCCGGCAAGGAATTCCGGCAATCGTAGCATTTCTTCGGTCAACATTTAGGAGTATCCGATTAAGACTAGCATAGCTTGGACTGAGGTAATGGATTTCTATCCGAAACCCAGTTTCATCTATTTGTCCTCATAAATTTTTTTCTGTATTGTTATCTAATTTTCTTTGGACTCCGTTATAGTTGAAATGTGCACTGTTTGCCTTTATGCCCTGTTTTGAGCCTTACACGTTTATTAAAATCTTATTTGATCCTCAGTATTTCTTTGTCATTGTGCATCGATATATTCCTTGTATTATCGATTGCTGTCATTCTGCTTATTGACATGAGATTTTGCATTGGTGTGTTTTGGCAGAGTTAGTGGGTATTGGAGGATTTGATGTGGGCTAGAACCTTGTTGGACTAGCCGGTGTATTGGTGTGGGCTAATACCTTGATGGACTAGCCGGTGTATTACCTTATTGGACTAGCCGGTGTATCTGTGATTGATTGTTTGCATTGTATCCGAAAATTATATTGACATCTGATCGAATTAGTTATGATTCTCTTGAAACTCTTAAAAAAATTTGTTGAATTGCATCTGTGAATTATTTTGTAATTTCCTCGTTTGAGCGACCTTACTGAGCTCTCAAAAGCTCACTCGCCTTTTACTTCCTATCCGCAGGGGATAACCACAATACGCATTGGGTGTGGATTAGATCCGAACTGAGCAAAAGATATTTTGAGTTTCAGTCTTAGTCATTAGAGCCCCTACGTGGGTCATTATTGATATTTAGAAATGTTAACTTAGACTTGATGTTTCAACTGTGATAGTACACCAAGAGTATTATTTTACTTAATGGTTTAGTTGCTCTGACTGCTTGACAATTCTAAATTAGTTGAATTTGAAGTCATTGTTGTCTTAGTGTATCTGATTGAGAAAGTGTTAACGTTCCGAAAATCCCGGGATGTTACAGTTGGTATCAGAGCTTAGGTATTACGATTCTGTAGACTCGAACCCAGGTGAGCAAATGATCGAGCATAGGTTTACAATTCTGTAGACTTTCGAAGCTTGTGAGAGGAAGCCTAGGTTTCGATATTTGGGTTAGGGAGAGATTTGAAAATTTAGTGAACCGTACTAGTCGCTAGATGCATAAGATCATTTTGATGAAGTTGTATCTGAAAATATATATTATTAGAAATTTTAAATTTGCACAGTCGTTTGTAATAGGTGTTTGCAGACTCTGATAGTAGTTTATTTGTTATAGCATAGCACACACTCGTAGAGCTGGAACCAGGGGTCATGGAGGCCAAGCTAGGGGCTGGGGAGGTCGCAACGGGGGCCGTACTGGAGATCAGGAGATCCCAGCCAGGGAAGCGCCCCAGTCGAACAACAGGAGCAAAATCCAAAACCCATGGCTGCAAATCTGAATACCATGAATCAGATTCTGGCGTTCATGGCCCAGAATCTGGTCAATCAGCAGTAGGGTATGCAAAACCCTATTCAGCCACAGCCACAACCTCAAGAGGGAAGTATCCTGGCTGAGTTTAACAAGCAAAATGCTTCAAATTTTAGTGAATCAGTAGATCCTACAGAGGCAGAGGGTTGGATAGTCGAGATGGAGAAGACCTTCAGGGCTATCAAATGCAGTGAGAAGCAGAGTGTGGAATTTACGGTGTACAAGCTAAGGGGTGAGGCCAACCAGTGGTGGAAGATGGTAGAGACTGGTATGACTTCTCAGTAGAAGGCTGAGATAACTTGGGAACAGTTTAAGGAACTGCTCAACAATCGATATTTCTCTGCGAGTTACCGTCAATAGATATTGAGAGAGTTCACCAATGTAACTCAGGCAGATCGAGTGACGATAGATGACTATGAGATGAGGTTCTCACGGCTGGCGAGATTTATGGATATGATGTTACAAACAGAGGCTGATAGATGCTGAAAGTTTGAGTGGGGACTCAGGCTTGGTTTAGGAGATGAAGTGATCTCTGCTAGGTTATCGAGCTATGTAGAGTGTGTCAATCTGGCACATGCATTCGAACAGTATAGGTCGGACAGCAAGAGAAGGTTTGTACAACGGTAAGGCGACCAAAAGAGGGATATAGAGGAGAGTAGATCTTCAGAGACTGACAAGCGTCAAAAGTTCTCTATTTTAGCACAACTGGGTGCTCAGAGTCAGAGAATAGGGCAGGCTCAGGGAATTAGGTCAGAGCAGAGTGTCGAATTCAGAAAATCACAGAGCGCAGGAGTTAGACCAATTCAGAGTTCAGGGTCAGCATTTTTTACAGTTCTGTGTCCTATGTATGGGAGGAGCCATGGTGGTAAACCATGCAACAGATTTACCGAATGATGTTTCAAGTGTGGTAGTATGGAGCATCAGGTTAGAAACTATCCCTCAATGTGGGAGAATCAATCAGCTCTCAGCCCTGTACCTACAGTCAGTTTAACAGTGAGTAGTGCACCCCGTTCGGGAGGAAATCAGAGTCAGCAGTTGTGAAATTGCCAAGGCTGTTACTGATGTTATTGATTAATATTTAGAGGTTATGCATAACACCTGATGACACTTTCGTTTGGGAGTTACGGACAGTGCTCGGATATTATAAGTATGTAAAATTTTAAGGAGGAAATTTTTATAAGGTGGGGAGAGTGTAATATCCCGAATCCTGATATATTTTTATTGGGTTGATACAAAATTTTTAACGACAAATTGGTGAGCACTAACCTTTGTGATCTTTAGTGACAAATTTTTTGAAACCATAGGTTACAATACAGATAATAGTTACAAGTGATATGGATTGATGTGTTTAGCGACGATTACTGTTAACGATAATCCTAGAAAACTTTAGCAACATTTTTATAATCTATAGTTAACGTCGATATTTTAGCGGCAACCTTTAGCGACCTTTTTATTAAATAATACACCAATTTACGATAGTTAAAGGGATAGTTAAACAATTAAATTTAAAGAGAGAACTATTAGATAAATAAAATACAAATCTAAATTTTATTTAGTCAACTCTATTTTTTGGAAACAATATCAGAGAGGGAACAAGAGGAGGCAATTAGGAGTGAATAATGAAAATTTGGGATTTATTACCAATCGGTTATAACCTAAATAAAGGAAGAAAATAATAAGGGGGGGAGGGGATTGGAGAAAGGAGAAGATTTCGAGATTTCGATTACACTAGAAAAGGAGAACATTTCTCCTTCAGTTACACAACTAAAGAAAGAGAGAGATTCAGAAAAGAAAGAAAATAGATGGAGAAAGAGAACTGTCGGCAAGGAATTCTGGCGATCGTAGCATTTCTTTGGTCAACATTGAGGAGTATTCGGTTAAGACTAGCATAGCTTGGACCGGGGTAAGAGATTTCTATCCGAAACCCAGTTTCATCTATTTATCCTCATAAATATTTTTCTGTATTGTTATCGAATTTCCTTCAGATTCCGTTATAGTTGAAATATGCATTGTTTTGCCTTTAATGCCCTGTTTTGAGCCTAACACGTTTATTAAAATCTTATTGATGCTCAGTATTTCTTTCTTGTTGTGCATCGATATATTCATTGTGTTATCGATTGCTCTCATTCTGCTTATTGACATGAGATTCTGCATTGGTGTGCTTTGGCAGAATTGGTAGGTATTGGAGGATTTGGTGTGGGCTAGTACCTTGATGGACTAGCCGGTGTATTGGTGTGGGCTAGTACCTTATTGGACTAGTCGGTGTATCTGTGATTGATTGTTTGCATCATATCCAAAAATCATATTGACATCTGATCGAATTCGTTATGATTCTTTTGAAACTCTTGGAAAATTTTCAATAAATTGCATCTGTGAATTATTTCGTAATTTTCTCGTTTGAGCGACCTTACTGAGCTCTCAAAAGCTCACTCCCCTTTTACTTTCTATCCGCAGGGGATAACCAACAATAGATCACATTGGGTGTGGATTAGATCCAAAGCAAGCAAAAGATATTTTAATTTTTAGTCTTAGTCATTAGAACCCCTGCGTGGATCATTCTTGATATTTAGAATTTTTAACTTAGACTTGGTGTTTCAACTGTGATAGTACGCTAAGAGTATTATTTTACTTAATAGTTTAGTTGCTCTGACTAGTTGACAACTCTAAATTAGCTGAAGTTGAAGTCATTGTTGTCTTAGTGTATCTGATCGAGCGAGTATTAATGTTGTGGAAATCCCGAGATGTTACATTTGGTGTGTGTATTTTTGGGTGTATGTGTGGGTGACATGGAGTCTATAAAGCCGTGGGTGTATAATAAATGCATGGGGTGATTGGCAGAGAAGACAGAATAAAGAAGAAGTGGGTAGCTAGGCTCAGACAGTTTGGGTGGTACCTTGTGCAAGCCCAAGTGTACCAAAGATTCGCGTTAGGTACAGCAAGTGCGTGGGATAGTGTATAGTGATTGTTAGTGCATGAATTTCTAAAGTATACTACGTTAGGCCATATTAGAATTTGTGACAAAATTTCATAATTTTTGGAAATCATATGTATTTTTAATATTTTCTGTAATTTTAGATTTGTAAAATTCTTTTGGAACCTCTAAACTCGTGAAAATGTTTTGGAAAAACTTGAGTAATATTTTTATGGCATAAATAAGTCCCAGTTTAAGTTTGGTAATTTTTAGAGTCTATTTGCTTTCATTCCCTATTGCATTGATTTTAGCAAATGAAAAAATTAAAAATAGTTTTGATGCCTTTTAAATTATAATTTTAGTTTCTATAATTTTTATATATATTTCAAAGTTCTTATAAAAATTATGGAACTTTATTTTCAACTAGAGATAATTATGGATAATTATGGGTTTTATTGCATTTAGAGAAAAAAATTAATTCAAAAATTATGAAAATTTATATTTTAACTTGTTATAATGTTTTAAGCAATAAAGGTATTTTATTATAATTTATTATGAATTTTGGGATATCGTTACGCATTATGGAGCGTACATAATTTTCAGTTAGGTTGGTCGTGTGCGAGTTCTGCTTTGAGTTGAGCGATTTTGGAGTTAGAAGCGCGCATCGTTTGGGTTGTGAATATTACTTTTATAGTATATTAGACATAGACTATATTCTAACAAATAAATTGTCACTTTATGTTAATTCAAAGACTTTTCGATTGATGTCAATTAGTATCGCTTAGCTTGGACCGAAGTAAAGAATTCTATCCGAACCCTATATCATTGTCCTGATTTCAAATACTTTATTATAACATTTTTTTACCTACTACATTTATGTTGATTTATGATAAATATAAAAAATGTTTTTAAACGGCCCATGAAACCCTAATTTGCGACGTTTAACAATCGTTTGAAATTCTGATTCATTCATATTTGTTTTTTGACTCAATCATCGAAAAATATTTATAGTTCCATTTATTGATTCTCAATGTTGACATGAGTTAGTAATCTGGGAGTTATAAGGATGGTCTGTATTACTGGAGTTACAAGGATGATCTGTTGGTTGGGTTAAACTAGTACCTAAATGGACAAGTCAGTGTACATATGCTTATGTAAAGCGTATCGAGCACTGCTGGGTGGCTTTGCTACAGCATACTACTCATGTTCAATGTTTCCTATTTATATTTTATTGCACTTAAAGTGTTTTAAAATGATTATTGAATTAAGGGATTGAGTTGAAACTCATCCCTATGTTTATATTGAAGTGTTGTGGTTTTCTTTGAAAACCCTTTTAAAATTATCATTTTATTGTATATAGAATTGTTTTGTTTCTTCGTTTTAAAAATTGTTATTTTGGTTTAAATGTAAAACAGTTCGAATCGTTTTTGTTGTTTTAAATCTTTCATCGACCTTACTGGGCTCTCGAAAGCTCACTCTCCTTTGACTTTCTTTTCGCAGGTGATAAGCAGCTTTAAGTTGCTTGAATAAGGATTAGAGTCGAGCGAGCGAAAGAAAGAAAAGGAATTAAATTTTAGTATTGATCGTTAAAACCCTTGTGGGGGTAATGATTATTATTTAAAAGTTTTAGACTTAGGCTCTGTTTGACAAAACTTTCAGTTTTCGTTTTCAAAAAACTAAAGAGCAGTTTATTTTTTTTTTCAAAAACAAGTGAGTGTTTGATAACTCAGTTTTTATTTTGAGTTTTTTTTTGTGGTGGTTTGCGATGGCGGTGGTGGGGCATGGCTGTAACACCCCAATATTTTTAACGGATTAATAATAAAATAAAATAAAAATTTAGCGGCGAATATATTTTTAAGTATCCATATTTTTTAATTAGCAATTTTTAGCGACATTATTATTTTTATATACTTATCATTGACGTATATTTTTAGCAACAAATTATCTACCTTAGCATTAGACAATTAAAATTTTTTTTAGTATCGGTGCGCGTATTAGCGACGACTTACGAAACGAGATAGCTTATCAACACATTAATAATTTTTTTATTCCGCACATAAATTATCGTTAATATTTACTTTGGACCACTTTGCGATAATAAAAGTTCCGAGTAAAAAAAATTAAAATAACTAAAGAGAGCGTAGGGGCTTTGTGGTAATATTTTCAACTTAGGGTTTTACTATATATATGAATAAGAGATGATAGGGCAGCCGTCCTATATTCATCTCTTCCTTCTGGCCAGTTTGAGAGAAAAAGAAAGAGAAACAGAGAGGGAGGAAGACATCAAGAGAAAGGAGAGTGAAAGGAGAAGGGAAGTGATCGAAGGGATTATTTTTTCGGCGATCGGGTGAAGTTTTCCGGTAAGGCTCCTTTAAAATTTATATTTCTTATCTATGCATGTATCATGGGATTAGAGCTGAATATATATGGGTTTGCATGTTTAGTTTAAGAGGGCTGTTAAACAGTTAGACTTTGGGGGTTTTGGGTTACGTGTTTGTGAGATCAAGTGGAGTCTGTGACTGCCGTGGTTGAGCGACCGAGAGGAACGGGTAGCAGCCATGGTTGCCGTGAGGGAAGGAAATGGCTTGGCAGCCATGGGCTGTCGTGGGTTACAAATTTCAGAGTGCCGCGAGTGGAGTGTGTTTGTATGTGTTGGGTTTGTACGGATGTGTGTATGAGTGCAAACTGTGTAGAGGTGTGTGGGTTTTAGAGAGAGTGAGATGGCAGCCATGGTTTTCTGTATGCTGTGTGTGTATGGTGGGTGAAAACAAACATGAAATGAGGGGCTGCTGTGGCTTGTGCAGGTGGATATGCTGGGAAGAAAGCAGCGACTGCCGTGAATGGAGAAATCTTGTGTGTGCTTGAGGCTGCCATAGAGACAGGTTGTGTGTGTGTGTGCGCATTTTGATGGGTAGTGTACACAGGCGGGGGTGGGTTGTGTGTTTTGAGTGGTGTGTGAGTTGTTTTTTGAAGTGGGAAGTGTATGCATGAGTGTGTGATAGTGTGGGCTCATGGGTATGTATGAGAGAAGGAGGGAGGAGATGAAGGTGCAGCTGAAGGTTTTTGGTGTGAGTTGCGTAAGCTGTGTTGTGTATTATATATGTGTGTGTGCGTGGGTGGGTGGGTGTAGAAATGGGTATAAGAGGTAAGATAGAGAGGGAGAGTGTGGTTGTATATATATGTGTGTGTGTGTGTAGGTGTTGTGTGAGTATATGTATATACTGGGTTATGAGTGTGTGATTATGAAATGGAAAAAGGAAGAAGGGTAGCAGGTGAGTGGTGCATAAGGCCTGTATGTGTGTGTGTGAGTCTTTATGTGAGGTAATGTGTGTGTATTTGCAGGAAGAGTTCGTGAGGGTGAGGCAAGCAGTACACTGCCTTCACATGTGTGTGAGTTTAGGTAGTGTAAGTATATATATCAAGTGTATGTTAAAGGAGTGATGTGGGTGTAGTAGGTGTGCATTGTGTGAAGAAGTGGGTGTGTTATAGAGTGTTATATAGAAAGGAGAAGAAGAAGGGAAATGGGTTGCTGGGCACAGGGAAATTGGGTAATATACGGGTGTACCTCGGTTAGCGTTAGGTACGATACATGCATAAGATGGGCTATAATGATTGTTAACATGTAAAATTTTAAAGTATGATACCTTAGGCCATATAGAATTCTTGGAAAAGGTTTATAATTTTCTGAGTTCGTATAAATTTTTAGTATTTTATGTAATTTCAGATTTTGAAAATTCTTTTCGAGCCCTTAAACCCTGAAAATGTTTTGAGAAAAATTAGAATAATGTCTATATGCTATAAATAAGACTCAGTTTGAATTTGATAATTTTTGGAGTTGTTTTGCTATGGTTTCCGTATAGCATTGGTTTTAGCAAAATGAATAATTTAAATATAGTTTAAATGCATTTTAATTTTTGATTTAAATTTGTATAATTTTTATAAATATTTTAAAGCTGTTACAAAAATTATGGGACTTAGTTTGCAGTTGGAAGTAATTTTGGGAATTTTATGGGTTTTTATTGCATTTAAAGAAATTATTTTAATTCGAAAATATTCAAAATTCAGAAAATTCATATTTTGACTTTTATTAATGTTTTAAGCCATAAAAGTGTTTTATTAAAATTTATTATAAATTTTAGGATATTGTTACGCATTAAAGAGCGTACCGGGTTCTCGGTTAAGTTGGCCGCGTGCGAGGTGCGTTTTGAGTTGAGCGATTTTGAGGTTAGAAGTGAGCACGTGGAGGTATATGATATTAGAGTTATAGTATTGTAGCATAAATTATGTTATGACAAATGATTTGCCAATCTAGGTTATTCAGAAAATATTGATTGAGGATTGGTAGCATCGCTTAGCTTGGACCGAGGTAAGGTATTATATCCGAACCCTATTTCATTATTCTGTTTTGAAATGTTTATAATGACAGTTTTACAAACTAATTGAATGTTGATTTTTATTGATTGATATAAAAATGTTTTAAAATTGCCCATGAAACCCTAAATTGAGCCTTATAGCGATCGTTTGAAATTATGTTTCATCTCATCTTGGAATCCATTATTCATTTGATATGTTTATTGATTGCTCATCGTAAAACATTTTCGAATTCTATTTATTACTTCTCAATGTTGACATGAGTTAGTAACTTGGGAGTCATAATGATGGTCTGTATTGTTGGCGTTATAAGGATGGTCTGTTGGATGGATTTAACTAGTACCTAGATGGACTAGTCAGTGTACATATGCATATGTAAAGCGATCGAGCACTGCCGGGGTGGCTTTGCTTCTGAACTGCTCATGTTCAACGTTTCCTATTTATGTTTATTGCACTTTAAGTGTTTTAAAAATGGTTATTTATTTAAGGGAAATGAGTTGATACTCCTCCTTATGTTTATATTGAAATGCTGTGGGTTTCTTTAAAAACCCTTTCAAAATTATCATTTGATTGTATATAGAAAAAATTGTTTGAATCGTTATGTTCCCCATTGTAAATGTTTTTATTTGGCTTAAATTTAAAATCGTTCGTTTTGTTCATCTTTGTCTAAATGATGTATTTCAAAGAAAATACTCTTTAAAAAGTTTTATATGAAAACTTGTCCGAATCGTTTTACTGTTTTTTTTAATCTTTGATCGACCTTACTGAGCTCTCGAAAGCTCACTCTCCTTTGACTTCCTTTCTGCAGGTGATAGCCAGCATTAGCCGTAGGTTACCTGAGCATGGATTAGAGCCGAGCTAGCTAAGGAATTTAAATTTAAGTTTAGTATTGATAGTTAGAACCCCTGCGTGGGTAAATATTATTGTTTAAATTTTCTTAGACTTAGACTTGGTATTTCAATTATGATAGTTGATTGAGAGTATAGTTTGATTGACGAATAGTTGCTCTGACAGATTGATGGTATTATTTGGTTGAGTTTGAGATAGTATTATCTTAGCTGTAAATGATCGAGAGAGTGTTAACGTTCCAGAAAATTTCGGGATGTTACAATGGCGGTGGCTGACAGTGGTGGTGGCCAACAGTGGCCGCCAACAGTCACCGGCGGCGGCGGTCGGAGGTGGCCGCCGGCAGTGGTTGCTGGCCGGCGGTGGGAGGGTGGTGGTGGTCTAAAAAAAACCAAAATTGAAAAAAAAAACTCCTTTTTGGAGTTTTTCTTCTTCTTCAGTTTAAAAACTGATTTTTAAACTGAAGAAGAAAAGAAAAATGGTTACCAAACGCAAATTTTTTTCCAGTTTTCAAAAGTGAAAAAAAAAACCGTCAAACGGGGCCTTAGTTTGATGTATCATTTATGACAATTTACTGAAAGTATTGTTTGATCAAAGGTTTAGCTGCTCTGACAAGGACTATCCATTGGTTATGAGGTTATCATTGTCTTAGTGTCATCGATTGATTGAGTGTTAACGTTTCAAAAATTCCGGGATGTTACAAGATTTGTGCTAAGTTAATGGATGACTACTTTTTACACGACCATGAATAGCTGAAGGGGATTGTATGAGCAGAAAACATAATGGATTGAGGCTTACATTCAAGTGTTTTTTTGTAGATAAAGTGATTACAACGTCAACAAATAAGGGCACGAATTCTTTGAAGGGTACGCATGTAATTTCTCTAGGATAAGGGAATTTGCCTTTGAGCTGCAAGAAGCGCTTGACAAGCAAATTTTTTTCTAGAAAAGGAAGTGGATTCCGCCACTGTTTACAAGAACAATGCATAGTAATTTTTTCACGTTTGGAAGCACATGCTGCTTATACAAAGAAAATGTTTAGACGGTTTTGAGAGAAGTACAAAGAAGTTATATGTTTAGATAGCTTTATGGAGGAGCTTCAAAATTCAAACCAGTATAGTTCAAAGGATTTGTATGAATATTGTAATTCAAATGTGGAAGTGTATGCTTTGATAGGTTTGACTAATTTTACGTCGCTATCTTCTTCTTTGCCTCTAAAAAGCCAAAGACATTTCACTATACTGTATTATCTCGTTAGTGGATTTGTCAAACGAAACTGCTAAATGTTTTAGCATAAAGTTATTCTTTGCCGACACGTGTTAAAAGTTTTTTTTCTCTCAAAATGATGCTCATGGAGTTTGGAAAGACTACATTTTTAAATCGGTTAAATGAAAAAAGCCAGCAAAAGACAAAGTCACATCCTTTTCCGTGGCACATGTCCTGATTGATTATGAGCAATTCGAGACATTGCCAAATAATCACCTTTGTAACATTATAGATGGTCTATCTTTGGAAGCTACATCGGATAGGTGCAAATATCAAGTTGTTCTTGCCTCAAAGAAGAAGCCTAATTTGGCACAATTTTACGTTGCGAAAGCAAGACACTCGAGCTGCAAGCATTGGTTCACTAGCAAGTGTTGGGAATGATGATGATGAAAGTAACAATGCGACTATTTTAGATCTAATTGTTTTTCAAATAATTGGCAAAAGCAAGCTACTAAGATGAAGAGTTCAATTGAAGATGGAACATGTCAGAAACAAATTTGAAAGCGTGTGTCATGCAATAAAATAACTGATCATGATAAGAGAAATAACTAGAAAGTGTTGAGTCTTGAACCCGAAAATCTACATGACAAGGAGGATGATAAAGATTGACGATATTCATTTGTCATGTGCAGGGGCGGAGCCCAAGCATGACCGGGGGGCCATGGCACCCCCCCCCCACCCCAACCCAATGTTTGAGAATTTTTTTAAATTGTTTTAAATAATAGGTGGTTATGTTTAAAATATTTAATAAAATGTCACCATATTATGTATCAATGTATTAGATTTCATTTTGTAATTTTTTTACTTTTTGTGCCACCGGCCGTTGTAATCTTTATCTTTCTCTTTCCCTTGTCAACCTTCATTCTTTCAAATTCTAAATCTCCAGATTTTAAAGAAAATACTAATATATCAGGGTTAGTTCTTTTTTTTTAATTTAAATTCTTATAATATGTTGACTTATACGTTACTATTGTCATCATACAATTGATAACCGCACTGATAAAACATATATACAATAAGAGTAAACTTTCTTTCACGCAAGATTAGTAGTTTGTTGTTGACTAACTTTACAAGTTAAATAAATCACTATAAATAGTGAAATTATATGATTTTTAGTCAAATTGAGTATCAATTTTTCATTTAACGTATTCAATCGTGACGCGAATTCTTTTATGTTAGCCGTTAATTTTTTTATGACATTTTGGTCCCCTCCGGTTGGACTTCCTAGATCCGCCCCTGGTCATGTACTTTGTTCAATCCAAGTATGTAATATAATACAGACATTGGACACTAATATATATTGTTAAAGCTATTAGACTTTAATATAGATTCTTCAAAATGTTGAAATCTATTTGCTTTGAGGATTTACAAGTTTACCAAGGAGGTAGGAAAAAAAAGAAAGTCTACTAATTGTCAGTTCCAGAGGCAGCTAGTAAGAGAACAATCTAGCTCTTAGTAGTTTTCCCTCTCGCCTAACCACTTATTTATGAAGATCTTCACAAGGAGAAAGTAATAAGGAAAGCGGTAAATTGCTTATCTTCGAAGTGGTCGAGGATATGCCCTTAACGTTATATAAGGAAAGAGCTAAACTGCTTATCTTCGAAGTGGTTGGGTAAAGACATATACTACTCTTTGTAGTTTGTTCACCACTAACTGCCTCTAAAAGGGGCGGTTAGTTGAGAACATACGTCAAAGAGCATAATATCTTATATTGTAGCCAAAAAATAAAATCTAACATAGAAGGCTTGACAAATCACTCGTTCACAAAAGCAAAACAATACTATAAATTGTAATCTAACAAGTATATATACAAATCGTCAATTTCCAACATCATATGAGAGGTGGCGGATAACCATATGGAAGAACACAAGCTAACCTATATCAAAAAGCCAATGCATCCCCATGAGACTAACTCAGCAAATACTTGAGGCAAGATCCTCCATACGGACTATGCAATCAATGTACTTGAGCATAAACACCCTACAGTCATGACTATTGTGTTGTTTTGGCCGTTGTGGCTTCATTTTAGTACTCCAAGTTTTTGGTGCAGGGTTACTCATGATGGCTTGCCCAAGAATTACTTACCCTTTTTATGTATTATATTATGTAAAAGTTCATTTGCAATGATGATGTTGTTTGCCGCACACCTACCTTTTAGGGAACTCGTTTAGCTTGGATGAATAATAATGTTAATTAGAGTGCGTAAACAATTTATCAAAGTGCGAGAGACAATTTTATAAGTAGTATTAATAAGCTGATGGGTCTGAACTGGGTGACATTCTCTGCGAGCGGATCTTTTGGGATGAGGGAAATGTGAGTTTTATCAAGATTATCCAGGATTTTTTTTAAAGCAACTTTTCATCAAAGTAATCAGATCACGACCGAATATGTCCCAGTAATCCTGAAAAACACCTGGGTGAAAATCGTCCAGCCCCGAGGGCTTATTCGGACCCATATCAGAAAGGGCCTTTTTTATTTCATCATCCTGGGTGGATGCTCCCCTAAGTTGGAATAATCTGGATTATAATTAAAATTACTTGGGAAGGTCGAATCTCTTTGAAGAGTTAATGAGGGTCACTTGAATACAATTGTGTAAGATGGTGTTGGAATAGTTAACAAATTTCTTTATCATCAGAGATCCACCAGTTGTGATTTTTTTAATCAAGAGCGCCTTATTTTGTCTGTGCCTATTAAGGGTGGCTAGATGGAAATAGTGAGTACTACGGTCACCCTCGCAGCTCTATTGGAATTCGGCCTTAAATTCCTAGTAATCATGCTCCTGGTAGAGGATCAAATTGTAACGATTTTGAAGCTCAAGTTCTAAATTGCTAAGGAAAGGCAAAAATTATTAGCCAGACTTTTTTGAACCCCAGAAATCTAGCCAGGATTATCTGTTTTTGCCTAAAAATATAACCAAAAACTACTTTTTTCCCTTCCAACAGGTGGTGGGGTTAAATTCTTGAGTTTTGTGTAAAAAAGTAACTTGGTCTTGATGATGGATGTGCCAAGTTCAGGCTATGGTGATAAAACCAAGTTGTTTTAAAACGAAAAGGGAAATTTTCAGTCTGACAGTGAGTAGCGTAATTTGTCCAAAGGAGGATAGGATGATGATCGGAATGAATGCAAGCCCGGTGCGTTAGGAAAATGTTTTACCACTATTCCATAGCCATGGCTCTATCCAACCTTTGATACTTGTTAGTCCAAGTAAAAGGTTGGCCATGGTACCCCAGGTCAATGAGATTGTCTGATAACAAAGTTTAAAAACGATCTAGTCGCTTGCATATTAAAACTTCTTACACCCCTTTTCGATCCGTCCATGATTTCATTCAAGTTTCCTATAACTAGCCAAGGAAGGTGTTACAATTTTTTAATTTGTAACATGTCATTCCAAAGCATATCCCTAATAGCACGAACAGGGAATGCATAAATTGGCAAATAAATACTAGGGGTTTGAATTACTTATTTGGACCACACAAACTCTTCTCATGGTTGAGTTTGGATCTTCTGTGCATTGAGGAAATAACTCTGACTTCCTTTCATGTGCATGTCGGAGAACATGGCAGTAACGGCTATAAAGAGTGTCAAATAGGAGAAAAGGATGTTGGTTAATGACTCGTGATTCGTGTTTAGTTGCATATCGAGATTGCGAAGGGACAAGTATTTGTTTGTCATATTTGGGTTAGGTTGTAATTGCCAGGTATTATTTGTGGCGGGTTGGGATCCCATGGAAGTTGTTTGGTCCAAACCTGTATCAGAAAAGGCACAGGTTCTGTTGTCTTATCAGTGCATTACCCAGGGAGAAGCGAGGTACGGATTGTTGGATGGATATGTTTGGTGTTTGTGGGGGTTGGTGAAGGGTCAGGTTCGGAATGGTTTCTGTCAGGTGATGGTTACAAACTAGACCCGATAAGGGTGGTAGATGGGTGTTCATGACTTGGCCATTTATTGCAAGGAGTGGGTTCAGTTTCAGATTCAGGTTTATATCCCAGATTAGTTGGGTTCAAACTAGGAGAGTGATGGGTGATGGCATTTGGTTTGTAGTTTGGAAGATTGGTGTCTTCCTCAGGTTGAGATGGCGAGGATGATGTCCTAGGGTTGGTGTCTTGGATGGATATGGATAGGTAGGAATTCTACCATCATGTTCATCGATTAGATTCTCTGCTAACTAATCATCAGAGTCAGGGGTGAGTTATTTGTTGGTTTGCTTTAGGTTGGGGCTGGTTGGGGTGGCCGAGTTGGGGAGTATGGGAGGTTGCCTCTTCACTATCCACATAGTGGTTTTACAAGGTGGTTGTTAGTAGGTTTCTGATATTAATTTGGATTTTAGTTTGATTAGAAGGATGGTTATGGGATTAAAGGCTTCTTATAAATTGTTAAATAGTTGCTTGGAATTGATTAGCATGATTGCAAGATTTCTTGGGAGCAAGTTATCCTCAAAATTTTGAGATAGCTTGAATGTAGCATGGAATTTTGGGGCCAGGAGAGGGGGGATTTGATCATGGGAGAAATGTTTTTCCAGAGTCTTTGGGAGTTCCATGTTGGAGAGAGATATTAGACATGGGTTTGTTGGTTATCGATGAGGTTGGGCATATCTGTGGCTTCATACGTGGCAAGGGTGAGGTGTTTTTTACTTAAAGAACTAGAAAGTTGGGTTGTAGCAGAGTTGGTTGTGATGATGATTCTTTTTGAAAAGGGTGGGTGCAAGAACCTGGACGAAAAAAGAGGCAGCGTCAGAGCTAAAAGTGGTGTATGGAGAGTCAGAGATTTCTCGGTTGGTTGGGTGAAGTGGGTCCCTTGGGAAAAAATGATGCTTTAGCTGACTCCACCATCATTGGACACGTCAGTAGGTTTACATCCATTAGATCTATCGTTGGACAGAGTAGTTTGTCACTGGTTCCTTTGGATCGGCCATCGTACGGGTCCCATGTCTTCCCATGTGTTTCTCACCATATGCCGCCTGCTTCATTCCACATCTGAGATATGGGTTGGGTGGCTAGGTTTTGGCTATTGAAGGAACGGTTATCCCTTTTATTGCATGTCGTCTCCAGTGGGTAACTAAGGTCCACAAGCCCTCATAGACATTCCTTTCTTCTCACTCTCTTTTCTCTTTGGCCAATGTATTTCCATATCATTGGAAATAGCTCTTCTGTGTTGAGGATTGCGTTGTAGATGGTTTTTGTTGATCAATCATGGGAGATCAATGCTCTGTGATTGATTTTAGTGAGGCTAAACATTGAGCAAAATGCCCCATGCGTTCACATTAATGACATAAAAGGGGAACGTTCTCATATTGGATGGATTTGAGGTGTTTTTCGATACGTATCTACTTGAAAAGGGTATTTTATGTGTTGATTTGAATACACATTCTGCCAAAACGACTCTCAATTAAGGCAGTAAATGAACCGAGCCATTCACGAACGGCTCGTGGTTCGTTCTCCAAAAAACTTGTTCATGTTCGTTCTTATAATATACGAACCGAACATGAACAAGTTTTTAGAACACGTTTATTAAACGAGCTGAACATGAACACTCCAAAATGTTCACAAACGTGTTCGCGAACAACCCATTTAAATAATAAATTGATTATAATTATAATATGTTTAAAGAATTAATATCTACATCAACCATATGCTAGAATTTAAACTTAAGGCAACATAATTTAAACTTAAGGCTAGGCCTTAAAGTCAATTAGCCCAAAATCCCAAGCCCAATTATAAAAATAGAGCCCAACCCCTTAAATAGCCCATAATATAAAGCCCAACATCATAAAAACCCTACCTATATAAACTACAACCTAAACAACTAAACCTAAATACTAACAACTCACAAGCAACCTCCCTCTAGTCTGCCGTCCTCTCCCCCGTCACACACACACACACACACACACACACACAGATCACACATATTCCCTCTCTCTCCCTCTTCCTCATTTTCACACATGGACATCCTATCATCGATGCCGTCATCGCCTGTCTTCAGTCATCATTTCACCGTTGCCGGATTCCGTTTCAACAAGAATAGAAGGGGAAGGAAGCGGTCGATAGCTATTGAGGGGTTGGTAACGACCGGGAGGAAAGATGCGATCGCAAGGGCTCAACCTTGAACACCTAAAGAGGGATCTGATTCATAAGAGGCATGCATCGTCCATTGTTTATGTCTTCATAATCAAGGTTTCTTTTTCTAGTATTTTTTATTCTGCACAAACCTTGTATCTTTTGTATATTATATTTTTGATTCATTACAGTTTGATTGCTTGATGGATTTGAGGTTTTTGAGCAGATTTAGGGATTTGGTTAGAAGTTGAACAAGAGCACGGGCTGAGTTTTCGAACTCAAATTCAGCTCGTATTGTTAAACGAGTTGAACAAGTCGAGCCCGAGTTTTACAGTCACAAACTTGAGCTGAGTTCTAACATTGATGTTTTGACTCTTAACGAACTCGAGCCGAGCTCAAACAGGCCAAAATTTAAACAAATTGAGTTCAAACACATCTATGTTCGGCTCGAACTCGGTTTGTATACAGCCCTACTTTCGATGATTAAGGATGTAATTGAGTCAACTCTTAGAGGTGTTCCTATTCGTTTACCCACCATGGTTAAGATTCTTTATCGAAATATTTCAACGATAGAGAATTAAATCTGATCCATATGGCAATCGAAGGGACATATTGATATTAGGGTCAAAATTAGGGGTTTATGATTGAATAGAGAGGTAGTTAGTTCCTACAAATAAGGTCCATATTATAAGGCTCTTCGATAGTTATTGCCCGCCGAAAAGGTTATGGTGAAGAATCCATTTGTCAGTTGTATAATGTCCATTTTCCCTTTCATTTGCTAGATGTCTGTTAATCGAGGTGTTATTCGATTAATCGAGAATTCTGCTATGATAGATTTGATGATTAAAGACTTTTTACATGGTTTCATGATGCACGTTCTGATTGCCTGAGTGACTTTGATACTTGCTGTTTTCTCTTTGCATTCGTCACTTAGTGATGGATCGTTTTCATCTTCACTTGGTATCTCATCCTCTAATTCCATGTCATCGAAATCTTCGGTCGTTTTGTGAAGAAGTGCGTCCTTGAAAGGGACGTTGTGTTTTTGTGGCAAGAATGATGTGTTTACTGCTTGCGGTGTTGGATATGTTGGTTTCAGTAATGGAGATGGATGAGGTTCCCCCGTTGAAAGAGAACTATTAATGCACCCGGTGGCCTGATGACATTGTGAATTTCTAGTTTTTGGCATCTAACACCATTTCATTATATCGTTCAAAGGATTTGAATATGTATGGTCAAAGTTATATTTCATTGAGGAATGTTATATTTCAAGTAGTTCTGACATCAACATCTTCCCATCACCATTTACGCCCACCTTATTGCTAGCTATATGTATATAGGAATGTGCAAATTTACGTATGTGCTTGCATGTGTGCGTCTAAGTGTGCATAGGAGCATTTTTAGAGAGAAATAGAGACAAATGTTTTAGTTGCAAAATATGTCTGCCTATATACTCCGTATTATCTATCTATCTATTTATTTATCTATCTACCTATTGATATGTATACTATATATAAAGAGAATGACCCTTTTAGTGTAACCGCTCTTTTGATGTTACATGCTTATTTGAGTGACAAGTGGCACATTATATATAACATCCCAAAATTTTAGAGGTGCTCAAAATATTACTGGTTGATTGAGGAAAAATAAATGATGATTTTAAGTGACAATTGGGATTGAGATTGTCATGCTTATTGGGTGTCTTCACTCAATTGTGACATCTCGTGCTTTATTGATGACTTAGTGTTGATTACATCTCTGATCGACATCTCGTGCTACCTATCATTGTCGTGCTTGTTAGGTGGCACAACCTTGTGTTGCCACCATGTGCTTCTAGTCTCGTCGTGCTTTGCTTAGCCTCGTCGTGCTTGTTAGGTGGCACAGCCTTGTTTTGCCACCTCGTGTTTCTTTCCACCTCGTGCTTCCTAAAAATTTCTATAAATAGGCCTTTGATCTTTTCAAATTACTTTAAGTTATCTTTGACTTTCATCAGTAGATTGACAACTAAAGAGTGAGAAAAGACGATTAGCCTCGGTTATGAAAAATGAATCATAAGACCTAATTGAGAGTAATTGTATAAGTGAATTCTTTGTGATTTAGGTAAGGGGAATTCCATATCACTATTCTTTTATACCACGCGGTTATTTCTTAACGTTTCTCGTACTCGTAAACACTGTTGTTCTAAAATCTTATTGAAATGCTTTGTTTTGAATATTGGTAAACATCTTGTTTTTGAAATATGTTTGCGGGACGTGGCTTTAGTAATTTTGATCAATGACAGTGCTCCAATGATTTGTCTACGTGCATGATACGTTATGATTATGATACAGCTGAGCTTTGGCGGATCCCTTTGAGGATACCGGAGGCAAGATACTGAAGTGTTATGCTTGATATGCAAATTGGATATTGAATTGGTTTACTAGTTATTCGGGGTGCTAAGCCACGATTACGTTGATTGTTTGACTATCGAATATTTTGACTGATCCTGAATTGTTTACTGTGTTTAATTTCTGATCTTATGGTGCTATGATTATTCCGCTTACTGGGCTACCCGGCTCACCCCCCACCATTTACCCTTCCAGTGCAGATGATTATTTTTGTAAGCACATGCAAGCGGGGATGTGAGTGGGACATGCAATTTTGGAGTTTTAGAAAGATTTGTAACCTATTTTTAGGGTTTGTAACATGATGGGATACTGTTGTATTTGTGTTGATGATATTGAATTAAATGATTGGTGGCTCGGGTCGTCACATTGTATGTGTGACGTATGACATTTAAGAATACCGAAGATATAATATAACACCTTTTTTGGTGTTGCATAAGTACCTATCTAAAATAGTGACATTAGATACTATAGAAAAAAATTTGTGAAGTGAAGGAAGCAAGCAAAAACGTTAAATAGTAAATAAATACCTTAAGGACATGTATGATTTTTACAATTTACAATTCATTTTACCAAATGTGACTATAAACACTTATATGTGATATTTGACTTTTCTAACAAAAATTAAATTATTAATTTTGATTTGCATAAGCATTGCGTGTGCGATGGTGACTAAGAATTTACAAACCGTTTAAGGCTGCTTATGGCTCTTTTGGCCGTGTGTCTTGTTTACTATATAAATAGAATATGCCTTTATGGTGTAACACCTCTTTTAGTGTTGTGTATTACCTATCTAAAGTTATAACACTTCAAATAAGAGATACAAAGTAATATTTTAAGTAGCAAATAACTATCTTATAGACATGTTTGGTTTTCAAAATTATGATATATTAAAAATATAGTTAAAATAAGTTCTAAATACCAAGCTTGATATTATAAAATTAAAGTATCGTATTGCTATTTCTAGTACCACACATGCATCTCATGTACCCGATAACTAGTACTCCCTTCGTCCTATAATATTTGATCGTGTTTGACTTGCATGTTTATCTAGGATATGAGTTTTTCATTATACCTCAAGAGAATGGGTCGGAGATAAAAAGTGGGTTGGTGGAGGATTAAGTATAGAGAGAGAAGATAGAATAATATATATATATATATATATATATATATATAACTATAAAAGGGGTGAACATAAAAAATATCTACAGAATCTTTCTTAGCTTGTAACGTGATCAATTTTTTTGTACAACCCAAAAAGGAAATATGGTTAATTTTTTTTAGAATGGAGGGAGTATTATATAAAGGAAATAATTTTTTTGGTGTTACATAACTATTCACTTAGAGTGTTGACACTTGACATCAAAAAAAAATTTCTAAGATAACTCAAAAAATAATATTTAAATGACAAATAACTACCTTAGAGGAGATGTTTAATTTCTAAAACTTAAAAATAAGAGTTTGTTGCTGCTTAAAATATGTTTTCAGAACCTTAACCTGGACCAATGACGTGCAAGATAGAAAACGAATGCCCGCCATGTGGGGTTCCCGGCGAAGAACTCTCTGATACTTAAGTTAAAGCGCACTATAGAGAAGAATTCTGAAAAAGTAGGAAAAGACTGTGTGTCTGTGTGTGTGATTATCTGCGTATCTAGGGCTAGTCTCTTTATATAACTGTAGATAGAAGAGCCCTATTAGGACTGGACCGTGGGCCAGATCTGTTAGGATCATGTTTAGATCCTTGAGATCTTAAGGATCACGTCAAGATCTTTGAGTGTTCTTTTAGAATCCTAATTCTTAATAAGACAATTATCATTCTCGTAGATTGACTCAGCTTGACTGGGAGTTTATATTTGAGTTATATCATAAGCCCCCCACTTTCCTAGCCAAAATGTTTGGCTGAGGAATTTATACCAGGTGTCTTGAGACACGCATCAGATTTATAAGGGATATTTCATCCACTTGTAGAGGTAAATAATATTTCTCTACTCCATATACTCGGACCTAAGCTTCTGAGAGCTTAAGCCATGGAATTTTGCCCAAGTACGGTGTTCGATTTTTAGCTCTTGAGAGCTAGGTCTTAGGATTTCACCCAAATAGACGATTCAGAATCGTCTTTGGGAAGACAAATCATTGGATCTTGAGATCTTTTAGAGGTCGTGCCCCATGGCAGCCTCTCTAGGGAGAGGACACAAAGCTGTGTATGCAAGTTGTTGCATGTGCTTGTACATATTTGTCTAAGTGTTTGGATGTCCCCTTGAAAGGTTTCACTTGATAATGTAGTTTTCACCTCTCCATTGGAGGGTGTTCGTTGCAAGTGTGTGTTCTTTAGCATGGGCTGACCCCATCATGCTTGCATTTTACTTTGACATGAACTCTTATCATCAGCTACGAGCTGGCGAAGGAGCCTCGCACTCATGCTTGGCTAAGTTTTGAATTGAAAAAGAATGGTGGGGTGATGAAGTCCCACAGAGTACTTTGTCGTTTCATGAGTTAGAACTGTGGCTAAAATGTTCGGATAGAACTTGAGCTTTATCCTGTCACTCTTAAGGGTGTTCGTCCTTTGAGGGACCGCCCTTGAGGGCTAGTGGAACGTAGAGTTCTAGTAAGTGCCCTTGCAGGCTGATGGAGCACAAAGTTCATGCAAGTACCATCGAGGGTTTGAGGGAACATAAGTTCTCATATGCGCCCTTGAAGGGATAGAGCGCAAAGCTTATGTAAATACAGTTGGGGGTTTGATGGAACATAAGTTCTCGTATGCGCCCTTGAGGACGGATGAAGCGTAAAGCTCATGTAAATACCCTTTGGGGTTTGACAGAACATAAGTTCCCGTACGTGCCCTTGAGGCCTGATGGAGCACAAAGCTCATGTAAAGAACCCTTGGGGTTTGACGGAACATAAGTTCTCGTATGCACCCTTAAGGGCGGATAGAGCGCAAAGCTCATGTAAATACCCTTGGGTATTTGATTGAACATAAGTTCTCGGATCCGCCCTTGAGGGCTGATGGAGCGCAAAATTTGTGTAAATACCTTTGGGGGTTTGACAAGTCATAAAGTTCCCGTATGCGCCCTTAAGGGCAATCGGTTGAAGTAACAAATACTTGTTGTCGTGACGCTACATAAGAAGGCGCGGGGCATTGAGTCCGTAATATGGTTGTTGTTATGAAGCACCCATGTTTGAGAGGGCACAGAGCATTAAGCCTGTAATATTGTTGATGTCATAAGATATAAAGCCTCCCTGCCTGAGAAGGCATGAACATAAAGATGACTCTTCAGCCTATATGTAAGGCATGACCTATATGCATAACAGAGATATAAAAGACCATAATTTACCTGCTCGGCTGGACGAGCATATAAAGTTAGAAGACGTGGAGTCTGTCTGAGCAAGATGTTACTGATGATCAATATAGAAGACGCGAAGTCCATCTGATGTCACAAACATGTTAGAGATGCTATCAGCAGAGACTGGTGAAATGTTCTGCTTCACTAGTCATTGGTTGCATGCATGCCTCCTTTGCTATTGAGTTATTGCTGAATGTTCTGTGGTGTGAATATTTCACAACCAATCAAAGCCATTGTATAACCAAATGTACCACCAGAAAAATATGGAAAGGCGAGTTGGAAAGATGCTCTAGCAGAAACACCAGGCGTGACTTCAAGTCGTAGGGTGCTGCAAATTTGTTCCTCGCATATAAAGTGGTTTACATATCACCATTGATGCGTGTAGGTGCGGTTTACGACCTTGCCACGGGAAAAACATGTGACTAAACAAATATATTTTAAAGTAATAAAGCATATGAGTATACGAGTGAAACCATGTATTCAACGTAGGGATATAAGAGATATTCATACTGCGTGGCCCCATTAGGGCTTTTGTCAGTTAGACGAAAGGAGTGCGTTGGCACTGCGTTTCGTAAGTGAGCTCAAAAAAGTCGTAGTGGTTGGAAAAACCCAACATGTAATATATTTGCGTCAATTCACGAGACTGGACAATGCTAGACAAAAATTAAATAGGTCTAGGTAATATAGAATCACACAGAGTGCAGCCTTTTGAAGGCTTGTTAGTGTCTAGAATTATAGCCGTTTTATTTTTAGCAACATGCCACGTGACATAGAATGCACACAAAATTTTAAAGAATGTACGACACATGTCAAATAAATGAGCCCTGCGGGTTTAGAATCTAAAATGGCATTTTTCACAGATTAAAAGCTTAATAATTTAAAAAGTATTTGGCCTAAGTGGAATAAGTAAGACGTTGTGGGTCCAAAATACAAATATGCATAGTTACGGGCTAAAAGCTTAATGCTTTTAAAAAGTTGTGGTATGTGCAAAATAAAGGAAACCCGGTAGATCTAACATAGTGATATGCATATTTATGGTGGGTAAGGGTGAGCATTTAATTTGTCGAAACCGATCCAACCATGAGAACTGAACCAACCAATCCGTTTATTTTTAAACTGATCTAAAATTAATCGGTTTTTTTCCCAAACTGGACATTCGGTTCGGTTCGAATTTTTTTAAAATCGCATAAACCAAACCAACCGTATATAATATAACATATTTATATTTTTACCAAATCCTAATTATTTTTTAGTAACCCTAGTTATCTAACTACTCATATAAAATGAGATAAACCCTAAATTCCTTGACGTAACACATTTTTCATTCTTTGCCTTTATCTCACTAGGCATTATTAATTATGATAAAAAATTCAGCCTTTTGGGAACTTATTAGCAAATGTAAGTTATTAATTTTTGGGCCTAAATTTGTCCAAAATTGAGTTTGGCCCAAACCGACCCCTTTAACCCATAGAAACTGAACCGTTCAGCCATGATTCATTTTTTTTTTTCCAAATCGAGGCTGGTTGGTCGGTTCTGTTTAGTATTTAGCCTCCAAACCAAACCAACCGAACTGTACTCACCCTAATGGTGGGAGTACATAATTTTTTAAAAAGGAAGAATGCTCTCTTCCCTTTCTTCTGCCCATTCCTCTCACGAAAGAAAATGAGGCGGTGGAGCGTTAGCGGCGTTGCTTGCTGTGGCCTCAGCCGGTGCAATGTTGACGGAGTGGTGCCATCTCTTATGGTCGTGGTGAACGAAGCTTCTCCCTTGCTGCGGTAGCGCAAATCTGGACCAATGGTGGTGGCGTACAGTGACGCGGTGGCGCGACATCGACGATGCTGTTTGGAGCTATCACTCGTCACGGTCATGCTGAGGCCGATAGGCATTGCTGCCCATCGCGGTGATGGCATCTCAACGGCACGGGTCTGACTGTGGGGCTATTATGGCAGCGTCTTCATGTTCTCTCCTTTTTTTTGTTCAATCGTTGCAGTTGCTACAGTAGCTTCACATCAGTGATGATTGGGCGACTGGCGGCAGTGTAGATTTGTTTAGGGTTTTGACTCTTTACTGTGGAGGTGGTCTTGGCTGGTGTAGCAGTCGCCTAAAAGTGCCGCTGCTGCTGCTCGTGGTGGACGACGACGTCTGGGGAGGTCGAGGCGATTGTGCTGGTGGGACCGCCTGTTACAGAGGGGACTTCGCTGACTGGTGCCTTTGAGGGTCACGGTTATGGCGCCAATCAACACAATTTTGGCCATGTTGTTGCGACTGCAGCAGCGCTGCAGTTATGATCTGAATTTTTTTTCTTCAATGTGGTAATGGTAGCACAATGGTGGCTGTGCGGCCATGAAGGTTGCTTTTGGTGACTCTGTAGATGGTAGTAGTGGAGGCAGACCTGTGTTTTTTTCCTTTTTTTTGTGTATGGTGACCGGACTGTTGACTTACGGCGGTGGTGACTGATGCATGCAGGGCCATCCTACCAACCGATTCCTTGTTGACATTGTGGAGTTCGACTCTTTTTTATTATTATTTTTATTCCATCACTGTGACGACAATTGAGGTTGAAGACTCGCGGCGGCGGTGGTTCTGACATGTTGCTGCCAGCGGTTTGGGATACGGCTGTTGAATTTTCTTGAGGTCGAACGGCTAGGCTGGCGGGTCCCGCGGATGGCGCCTATTTGTTGCTACTAAAAATATGCTTTGGAACCTTAGCCTGGATCGATGACCTGCAAGACAGAAAACGAGTGGTTGTCGGGTAGAATTTTGACTAAGAACTCTCTGATGCTTAAGTCAGAGCGTGATTACAGATAGAACTCTAAAAAAGAAGAGAAAAAGGTTGTGTGTCTGTGTATATAATTGTCTGCGTACCTGAGGGTAGTCCCCTTATATAGCTATAGGTTAATGACCAAGGCTGTGGGTCAGATCTGTTACGATCTTGTTAGGAACCTTGAGGATCACGTTAAAAGTCTTGAGAACTCTTTTAGAATCCTAATTTTTACTGAAAATACCGGATGTCATTTAATTATTGAGAGTTTATATTTGAGTTATATCATAATAAAAATATATTTAAAAGATAATATTTGATATTACAGAAATATCCTATTGCTCAATTTACTTTCGTGCACGTATTTCATGTGTGATGGTAACTAGTTATAGTTTTTACCCTTAATAATCCATTTTTAATACTTAAATTACTTCTTTACCCAAATTTGAATCTTATTTACCTATCTACCCCATTTTTGGAAATCGTAGTTTCAAACAGAGATTTCAAGGGAAGAAAACGTAGTTTGAAACAAAGATTTCTTTTGAAATCTTGCTTCCTAACAGAGATTTCATACGTTTTCAAAAGAAATTTCTGTTTCAAACCACATTTTCTTCCTTGAAATCTCTGTTTGAAACCACGATTTTCAAAAGTGGGTTAGATAGGTAAATAATGTTCAAAATGGAGTAAGGAAGTAATAAAGTATTAAAAATAGATTATTGAGGGCAAAAACTCTAAGGGACTGTACGTTTACGAAAATTTGTTTTTGTAATGATGATGAAAAAGACGCCTTTTGTGTATTTTTATCTTTTTTCAGTTTCATTTAAAAAAATCTAAACACAAAAAGGTGTTCCCTATGTCAGAGAATACAATCTCTGTCTCCTTTCTCTGCCGCCTAGCTCTCTCTCTCTCTCTCTCTCTCTCTCTCTCTGTGTGTAAATGCCTCACCGTCAAACACCCAGATCCCCTTCACCATACAAGCCTCAGCAAGAAAATTGACTATAAATCCCAAGCCATAAGCATATCTTACCTCCAAAGCTGCTTGTCGCCTCACCCTTCGGTACCCTAAAATACAACTGCCTGTATGTTCCGATTCCAAGCAGGGGGTGCAACTACAGCCTTGAATGTGGCGACTGTCAATCCAAGGCTCATTGGCAAGGAGAATTTCGAGCTATTGGAAATCGAACGTTGTGAGTGACCTCTTCACCACCTGTGGCGGCCACGCTCGACTCAGTTGACTCGCTGCCGGCGCCCATTATGAGATCGCCTCAGTTGAAACCACGAGGTCATGCAATTACCAAACATGAGAACAAAAATGGAAATGGGTCTTTGCTCTAGCTTCAAAATGCACACACTTCACTTCCATATTGAACTTCATCTCTTTCCTACTTGTTCTTCTCCTAGCTTGGGTTGTCACGACCTTGATTTATTGGGCTCACCCAGGTGGTCCATCTTGGGGCAACGTGGGTGGAGAAAGTCCTCCATGGCTAAGCCCATCCTAGGTCCTAGAGTTTATCCAGTTGTGGGAAGCATGAGTCCTATGTCTATACTCGCACACCACAAGATTGTAGCTATGGCAGGAGCTTGCAACGCCAAGCGACTGATGTCAGGAGCTTGCCTCTGTTTCAATGCGTGAAGGGGAGATGTAAGGGCAAGGGGGACACGAATATATGGGCTCACGATACAAAATGCTAAACATACAAGAATATATCTAAAAGTTGATGAAAATAAAAATGAAAATGGTAAGCGTACAGAAAAAACTGAAAAAAGAAGATACGGAAAAATTAAAAGTACTGAATACTAGAATCTGGAAAAAAATACAAAATACGAAAAAAAAATATCGTAAACGTTAGCTTTTTCATATAGTTAGTTGTTTCAAACAAAATACAGCCCCTAACTTAGAAAAGTCAAATGGGCCGGGCGGCCCGCGAGCTGTGAGCAAGACATTTAAGGAACTGTTCAACCTCTATCGTAATTCTGCTGACGTGCGTGGGCGAGCTTCATCATCGACTGCTGAGAGGTCTTATGCATCATACCTTAAGGGCTTTGAACATCTAGTAGCAAGACAACTACCAAGTGAAGGTACTTCTAATTCTGCAGGTTTGTCTACTTTTCTTCTTTTAATGAGATTGATGTATATTCTAATGCTGATCATTATTCTGATTTATCAATGCAAGAATAAGTTAATTTTAATTTGTTAAATTTTTAGAAACAAAATCAAAACATGTATAAAACTTTATCCCTAATTGCACGGGATGTACTGCCGGTGCAAGCCTCCATTGTTGCTTCAGAGTTGGCATTTTCAGCAAGTGGAAGGGTTTTGGATGACAGGAGGAGTCGTCTTAACCCCAAGTCGCTCGAGCTATGTGTATGTTGGAAGGATTATCTTGATGTGTAATACCACGAGCAAGATAAACCAATTGATGATAGGAAGAGCAGTGACTCAGATGTTGAAATACTTTCCAGATGATTAGGTAATTTCTTTTTATTTTCCTTTTCTCAAGTTTTAAGAATAAAATATTTCTCAAAATATAGTTTTTTCACACACACAAACACACACACACACACACACACACACACACACACATATATATATATATATAAGTTTTTACAAGCAAGATAGATATTTTTTCATATATATAAAAAAATAGGTAACTTCGCCTGTTTGTTTACAAGCAGCCGGTCCCAAGCCCGGATAAAAGGAGGAGGGCCTATGAACACATTTATCTTCAATGTAACTCTATCAATTTGAATATTTGAATGCTAGAAAGATTATTGTATACACACATATTACTACATATATGTGTTCGTGTCTAGAGTATTTTTAGTTGCTTTACTTGCTTGCATACACATATATGTGGTAATATGTAAACACACATTATTAAATTACAATTTGCTTACATAATAACAAGAAAATACCACAATTAAAGTATGTACTTTGAATAACAAGAAATAAAAAAAAACATTTTGGGCCCGGGCCCGGCCCAAGTGCAGCTCTAAATATTGGGCCTAGGGTCAGGGCTTGGACTTGGCCTTGTTATTCCTCCTCTCCGGCCCGTTTCCCCACCAGTGTGACCCGACCCAAGCCCTTTTCTCTCTTGACCTGCTAGGCCCGGGCTGGGCTGGCCCAAGCCCGGCCCATTGACATCTCTACCTAACTAGTTAGCTTTTTCATATATCCATCAATGAATCCTTTTTTTTTTGGTGAAAGAGCTATATTATTAAAACTACGGAAGAAACAACAGCTACACAACATTGTTCCTCTCCTCGTCCAAATTTAACAAAAGGTTGGATGAAGGAGGAACAAACCCAAAGTGATTATAAAAGAAAGCTTTAGAAGCTAAATTGTGTGCAGCTAAATTAGCAGATCTTTGAGAGTGAACAACATCCCAACAAGCAAACTTCTTTAAAAGGCTTTTTGAATCTTTAACGTACACTCTGATATTCCAAAAGGGAGGATTCATTTGCCCCGTGAGCATCTTGATAATTTCCTCTGCATCTCCTTAAAAATGATGAATTGCTTTTGTTGTTGTACGGCCGATTGGATGGCTAAAAGTGTAGCTCTAGCCTCAGCAATTTCTAGAATTCTCGTATCCACCGAAAGAGTATTACCAAACTCTATTCTTCCTTCAGAATCGCGACATAATATACCTATGCAAGCTTTGTTCCCCCTGATTACGACATCGAAATTTATTTTGCACCAGCCAAATGGTGGAGCTGACCAGACATTGATGGGCTTTTTTATATCCATGGATTTGGTAATGGTTTCCAAATAGTTTTGAGTTAAGGAGTTTATGTGGGAGGCTAAAGAGATGGGATCAAAAGGCTTTGATTCATGGATTTTCTTGTTTCTAGCTAACCAAACCAAGTCCATCAGGGTTGAAGCAAAGATCGTATATCTTATTTGGTCTTCCTTTGGGAGGTGAGGTGGTTTCAGAATAAATATAAGCCATTGGATATGGCTTTCTAAGCTTGGAGGGGGACGAAACCCTATTGTTGAAGCAGCCCAAAGAAGCCTGGTTAAAGGACAGGAGAAGAACAGGTGTGAGGCAGTTTCGGAGGGATGGTCACAGAGAGGGCATGGAGCTTCAATTTCTGAGTTATGATTGGCCAAAATTTGACGGAAAGGGAGTAACTTCCAAGCGATTTTCCAAATCAGAACTTTGTGGCGTTCTAAAATTTTTGCCGACCATACATTTTTCCAAAAGGAATGAGGGATAGCTGAGCTGGGAGCAAACTTGTCTTCGTTGTCTTTGAGATAGGCGGACTTGGAAGAGAATTTTCCAGTCTTATTTGGGGTCCAAGCTATTAGGTCTTGGGTTTAAGAAGAGGGTATGGGAATTTTCAAAATGGCCTCAGTGGTGGTGTTATCAAAGAAAGATTGGATTAAAGCCAACTTCCATGTGTTAGTATCTGGGCAAATGAAGTCAGCTACTACGGATAAAGAAAGGTTGGTTGCTTCCGATCTTGCTAGGGAAAAACCATCAAGATATGGGATCCAAGGGTCTTCCCATATATTGGTGGATTTGCCATCCCTAATAATATAACCAATGCCTTTCGTTAATGTCTTCTGGCTTTTGCAAATACCTTTCCACACCCAAGAAGATGACTTTTTTGGCGTATGGTCCAGGAAAATTGCTCCTCGAAGGTATTTGTAGTTCATTATTTTCATCTATAAAGAACTTGGGTCCGTAATTGCACACCATCCTCTCTTTGCTATGAGAGTCAAGTTGAAATCTTGCATTTTCTTGAATCCTAGCCCGCCGTATGCTTTCGGAATACATATGGAGTCCCAAGCTTTGGGATGGAGATGGGATTTCCCATCATTCTTGAAACCCCACCAAAATTTTCTAAGACATCTATCCAGTCGATTAGTTATCTCCTTTGGAAGAACAAAGATCGACATGGCATATGTTGGAATTGACATGGCGCTGCCTTTAATCAAGGTTGCTCGGCCTACTTGAGATAAAATTCTGGATTTCCAACTTGCAAGTCTTTTTTCCACCCTTTCGACAATTCGAGAAAAGATTTTTCTTTTTGATTGATTAGTGAACAAAGGTAGACCTAGATATTTGGACTTGTTCGAAGCCTTTTGGAACTCTAAAGTTCTACAAATATCCCTGATGTTGATGTTGCTTGAAGATTTGCTGAAGTGAATTTATGATTTTTGCTTATTGATGCATTGGCCTGACCATTCATTGTACTTGTTCAAGCAATTCACTAAGTTGTCAGCTTCTGAAATGTTAGCCCTGCAAAAAATGAACAGATCATCAGCCAAAAAGAAAGCGCAAAATAGGGGGACTTCCCCTACTCGCTTTGATGCCGTGAATTGAGCCCTTCTCCTCTTCTCGGAGAATTAATCTTGTGAGAACTTCTGAGGTGATGATGAAGAGGAAGCGGGATAGGAGGTCACCCTGTCGGAGCCTTCTTTGCGGCTTGATATAACCATAAGGGATGCCGTTAAGGATTATGGAAAAGAAGTGGTGGTTAGGCATTGTTTCACCCAGTGAATCCAAGTGGAAGGGAAGCCGAAATTTTCTAGCACAGTGACGATGAAGAACCATTCAACTTTGTCATAAGCTTTCTCCATGTTGATCTTAATAGTCATTAAATCCGATCCTTGTGGTAAAAAGATTCTAAAAATTATCAACGAGACATTCCCCAATCTTTTCCCTACTATAAATCAAAGTTCCCTCCTTGTTTTTGATGAAATCTATGGCATTTCTTCTTCGTCTCATGAGGGTGCTAAGATGAAAGAATTTTGTGTTCAAGTCCCCTTCACTTCTCCATTTGATTCGGGACTTTTGGTACCAAAGCATTTATTCTCTCTTGCAAAGTTCATCTATCTCAAACTTGATGTTCTTTTCGAGCTCAACATTTTTGATGGTGGGTTCTTGTTGTTGGATGGAGTTGAGTTTGTTGGAGAGATTTTTGATACACGTTTGAATGTGACCAAAGTGAGGCAAATTCCAGCGTTGTAGATGGTGGCTTGTTACCGCTGTTTTTTGACTTAGAATTTCAGCTGAAGAACCTGTCGCCAACTGTCTCCAAGAAAACTTAACGACATGATGGGAGGATGTGTCTCTGGTCCACGCCACTTCAAATCTAAAAGGCTTAGGGCCTGGATGGGTTATCTTGTGGGTTCTGATAACAATAGGCAAGTGGTTAGAACTCTTACTAGGAAGGTGAAGGACAGAAACTTCAGGGAAAATGAGTCTCCGTTGGTCATTCGAATAAGCTTTGTCCAATCTCTCTTTGATGTTTGCAGATAGAGGTCTGTTATTACTCCAAGTGAAAGGATTTCCACAAAAGCCAAGGTCCAAGAGATGGTTGTGGTTGATGAATCCATTAAGGCTGCCTAAGGACGAGTTTTGAACTGAACGACCACCTTTTTTTTTCGATTGGTTTGCAACAGCATTGAAATCACCTGCAACAGAGCCACGGTCCTACAAACAAATTTGCAATTTGATCCAAATTTTCCCAGAAAGGTCTTTTCTTTACCCAATGAGGAGGTCCGTAGATGGCAGAGAGCATCCACAGCTTGTGGGGAGGGTCCAAAAAAATGAGAGCATTAATGATGTTTTTGTTTTAGAAAGTGATTTCCAGATCAACACCATTCTTCCAAGGGAGGCAAAGGCCTCCGGATAGTTTTTTAGAGCCAGACGGAGGAACACAACAAATATTGTAGAAACAGAGAGAATGTAGAATGAGAGTTAGTTTGGGAGAGAAAGAAAGAGTTTCAGAGAGGAAAAGAATGTCAGAGTTTAAGGTTCTAACATCCTTTTTGAGGGCCCTGACGCGCTCACGCCCAAGCCCTCTCACGTTCCAAGCCTGTAAAATCATGGTGGTTTTAGGGTCAAGCAATTGCTTGAGACCCTATTTGCAGGTTGTTCTGAGAGTTGATCTGGCAGGGGGCATTGGTTTTTTTCGGATGAAGGAGGGTTGGAAGGTTGGATTTTTTTTCCTAGATTGGCCTTTTAGTTTTCTAAATTGGTTTGCTCTGGAGGATGTATGATCACCACAAAGGTTGTTGAGAGTTGGGGTTTGGTTTTCCGTGATGGGCTGAAAGGGTGAAAGAGCAGGTTCACTTGATGGAGGGTTTCCAGGGTCTATCAAAATTTTTGGCTTTTTGTGGTTTTATGGTGATTCGGTAAGGAGTTTTCTTTTGGCCGAATGGGGTGTGGGGTTGGTTTGGTCCTTTAAGTTAGAAAGGTCTGACTTTGTGTTGGTTTTTGGCGTGTTAATGGACTTGAAATTGGGGAAGAAAGGATTTGGTAGAGAGTTGTTGGTAAGGTGGGTGTCAGGGATAGCTGTTTGGACAGGGACATCTTAGGCCTTGCTTTTTAATGATGACTGTGGCTCCATTACCGAGGTAGTATTGGGGATTGTGTTGCCCGGAAATTGGCTGGTTTTCCGATGGTTCTCCGAGCACTTAGCAGGATTTTTGGTGGGTTCTATCGAATGATGCAGATCAAAGGGATTGGAGGTTTGGTTTTGGGTGGTTTGGATGATTTGTTTGTTTGCTGAAAGAGGAGGGGGCACTTGGTTGGGGAAGGCACAAGAGTTATGGGAATTGTTATAGTTGGATGAGATGGTTTGTAAGGATAGGTGTGGGGATAGAGATGCTGAAGCAGGAGATTTTTCTAAAGTGATGGTCAGAGGATTCCGAGCTGCTTCAAGGGGTGAAGGTCCTTTGTGGTCAGCCCGAAGCCATGGGCCATAAGGGGTTGACATATTTTCAGGTTTTGGTATGAGAGGATGAGGACAATTTCTACTCACATGCCCCAATCTTCCACAATTGAAGCAAAAGTCGGGAAGCCTTTCATATTGAAGATGAATCCAAGATCTTTGGTTTGCTTCCCTTTTTCTGTTGAAGCCAGAATGTATCAGACACCGAATGTCAATTTCTACTATGATACGGAGGTATTTGTACCATGAAATCCTTTCATTTGCAGTGAAATCAATTTCTTGGAGAGTACCGATTTTCCTGGCAATCTTCTCGGCATTGATTTTTGTCATTTGATTGGGTGGAAGGCCACAAATTGGAATCCAAAAAGGAGTCAGATTGAACTCTATTTCTTTCATTGCTAGCTCTGGGGGCCAATCTCTCGCCACAAGATGTGAGCTCATAACAGACCATGGTCGTGAATCCAAGATTCTTCTTCGGTCCCATTCATGGTTAAAGGTAATACATAAGATATTTTCTTCCAGGACTTGTATTTGCATGCCTTTGGATTGATTCCAAGCTTTGAAGAGAATGGTTTGAACAACTTTTGCATTGATTTTTTTAGACTAATTATTTTTGCCAGGAGGGTGAGAGGATATTCCTTATTGGCATTGATTTCATCCTCTTCCAGGTCTAGGGAGTCTTCACAGAGGATAAGGTTGGTTTTTGAGATGATGGTTTCTAGATCTGGGTGTGGGTTTGCCATTAAGGCTGATGGTCAGAGAAGATTATGCAGTTATGGAGTGACTTTAATGCACAGGAGAGAGGATAAGGGGGTTGTGAAAGCTTGGGATGAAAAGTCAGATGAATGGAAGAACCTTTGTGGGGAGATCAGGTTGGGGATTATGGCTTGACGCCGAGATGAGCTTCGGGGGAGGTGAAGAAAAGGAGTACCACTTCAAAGGAAGAGCACGGAACTGGAACACCAATCCAACAGAACTTTGATTTGTTTCACCAGACAACAGAAAGATACCACAACGAGAACTTATAATATATCCATCAAAGAATCCGGTCGCTTATTCAGGCACGAACGACGTCCCTGTTCTTACTGAAGGGCCCCATCACTAGGGGTGGTGATGGGCGGGTTGGGTCAAAGAATTATGGGTCAGATGTGGGTTGGGTCAGAAACGGGTCCAGCATGACTTGGATTGATGCGGGTTGGGTCAAAACGGGTTAGTCGCTTTGACCCGACCCGACCCAAAATAGCATAAAAAAGAGAGCATGATAAGATCAATAAGTATAGAGAGACAATACCTGATCTGGGAGAAGACAAAGACTAGGGTTCAGGAGCGAGATGAATTGAAATGGAGACTGCCGGCTATGGAGAGAGGAACAACCGGCGACAAAGAGAAGAATTATCGGCAATGGGGAGAGAGACTGCCGGTGGTGGGGAATCCGCTAAGGCTCTACCGGAGGTAGTGGTGGTTGTCACGATCGAAGGTGCCGCTTGGATAGAAAGCCAATGGGCGTGCTGGCTATGAAGAGGTAAAACCGCCGGCAACGGAGAGAGGGACTGCCGGCGGTGGGAAAGCTACTCACATGATGGATGCTGGCTCTGCCGGCAACGGGGAGAGGGACTGTCGCTTGGATAGAAAAACGAGTGGTTTGATTTACAGATTTAGAATTTTTTTGCTTTGTTTATATATTGACCCATTTTGACCAGTGAGTCGAGTCACCCATGGTTAACTTGGGTTGACCTATTGAAGCAAAAAACAAGTGGGTTGGGTTGGGTTGGGTTCTATGGATTGGGTCATAATTTGTCAGGTCTACCCATCACCATATTGCTCACGACACGTGTCTTACGTGAAGCTCACGTGCCGAGCACGCCCACCTATATAATCATTGATTGATGTCCCTCATTACAAACGTGACAAACCTTCCCAGCTGCCCAGCTGCCGTGTCTGTGTGTTCGTGGACTGTGTGAGGGAGAAAGTGTAACATGAGAGCCGTTAATGATGACGCTGCTCCTCTTTCTTCCTCTTCGTCATGCATTTCGCATTTCTGGTCCTCCGCTCTCAGGGCCAAAACCCTAGCGCCGCCCTCGGAGACCGCCGTCCACACGAATTCCGGCGAGGGCCTCGTCCGCCGTCTCGGCCTCTTCGATCTCGTTCTCCTAGGCATCGGCGCTTCCATCGGCGCCGGTATCTTTGTTGTCACCGGTACCGTCGCCCACGATGCCGGCCCCGGTGAGTCAGTTCACCTTTACTTTGTTTTACGTGTTTTTATCAGCATTAGTTTGAGCTAGAGTTGTGATCTGTGTTGAGTGAAATTCCAATCTATCTATAATGGAATGTACCGTACGAGCTACTGATCATTGATTTGGTTTCAATATGGTTATTGTGTTACTTGGTGGCACATCCTGCTTGGCGCATTCTAAAGATAGTAGGTCCCTCCATCTTATATTATCTCACCTAAGCCCGAGAATTTGGGAAGAATAACGTTACTCGTGTTGCAGCAGCGTTAGGCGCCTACTACTTTGTAGTGCTAGATAATATGGTAGCTAGTTATGCGTCTACTTTGCCATGTTCCACATTTGATTCCGAGAAGATAAATTTATGTTTTCTTTCTTTTGTTGCTGGTTTAAGAGCCGTGAAAGCATGTATGTTTAAGTCCATTGGCAATTGTGTAAAGGGTCTATATTAGAGCAGATAGAACCAATATAGCTTCACGAATTACGATGTCCAAAGCAGCCAACTGAATCAGAAGACTGATTACATACTTTCTTAAACGACCTTGGTGTTCTTGTAAATTGAGACTTATTTTAGGATGTGATGGAGTGATCAATGAATGATGATGTTGAAAAGATATAAATGTACGGAACTATAACTGAAAAAGTGTGTGCGCGCTATTTCAATATTTCAAAATGATCAGCGCACACGCAAGAATAAGTGAAAAGGGGTTGCAATTATGTTTGGATTATTGTTAGACTCTACTTAAATTAAAGCTCTTTATCAAGAAATCAAACCATTCATCTTCATCAGTGCAGTTAAAGCCTACTTTGTATGCCTTACATGATTTGGTTGATTTTTGTGTTACTAACGCAGTCTATTGCTTCAAAGCAGGAGTCACAATAAGCTTCATACTGGCAGGAGCATCTTGTGTACTGAACGCACTCTGTTATGCTGAGCTAGCTTCTCGTTTTCCTGCAGTTGTTGGGGGAGCATACTTGTATACCTATACAGCTTTCAATGAGCTTACAGCTTTTCTTGTGTTTGCTCAACTGATGCTCGACTACCATATCGGTGCAGCTAGCATAGCACGAAGCTTAGCAAGCTACGTTGTCACCATATTTGAGCTCATTCCCTTCCTCAAGGAAAACATCCCAAGCTGGGTTGGTCATGGCAGTGAAGAGTTTTTAGGAGCTTTCTCTATGAACATCTTAGCTCCTATACTCCTAGCACTACTGACAATAATCTTATGTCAGGGCGTTGGAGAATCTTCTATTTTAAATTCGGTCATGACTACTACAAAGGTGATTCATTGTGAAGAGCTTAATGCAAAATAAGAGAATAACTTTCCTCTCTAATCATACGTCATTAGTAGTGTTATTCCGTCTGATATAGCTGCTGAAAACCTAAAAATGAGTTTCAGCTCTGAACTTTGGAAGATTTACTATGATAATTAGTGAGACGTGTCAATTGATTTTATGAAATGAAAACACCTTACAAAGAATATAAAAAGATGCAGTTTGGCAGATAAAAGAACTTCCATGGTCAGATTATGTTTTATCGCAAATAATAACATAGTTTTGATTTCAGATACAAATCGGGGATTGTAAACTGAGCATTTTATCACAGTTTTGTGAGTTGTGAAACAAATTGAAGGTGAAATCCAATATTTGATGCAATTTCCAGAAAAGAAGTTCTAGTGTCTGAACATGTTTTGAACAGTGAGTCAGTGAAGCATATTATAACATGAAACTAATCTAACGACAAAATCACGTGGTCTAATTTGAAGGAAGTTGTCCTACTTGGCTAGAATGTTGTTAAGAATCCACCATGACATCTTTTTCCATGGAACTCATATGGCATTATGAACATATATTCATCTCCAATCATCATTATTTCTTAATGCATAAAAATGCATATGATTGTCCAATGAGTAGAATGGAAAGATTTCAATTGCTGAACGCGTTATTGAGGAAAAAAATCCACTTGTTCTTAAAGAAATAATCTTAGCATACCATATTGAAATTCTCATTTTTATGCAAAATGTTCGAAACTAAAATATAGTAAGGAAATAAGTCCTGACTTGAGTAAAAGCTGGGTACAAGAAGCAGAAACATAAGCCAAGTAAAATTGTCGAACATGGAGAAGTGCAAAAGGCAAAAAAGTTTAGTAGAAACAAAGGTGACAGTGAGTCGCACAAGCTAAATTTACGGATAACTGATAATTTGGTTAAGGGTTCGTGGATTTGACAACAATCAGTAGGTTTATGGATTAAATAGATTTCTGAGAACTAGTAGCAGCAAAGAAACATTGATGTATGTACCCCATGTGAAAACTTCCATTAGGACTAAATGAGTTGTTGTATACTGCCAGCCTTAATCTCTTACTATTAAAGTAGTTAACTCCCTTCTTTTCCTTCTCTTTTTGGTTGTCTAATTTATGTATGTGGGTTTACTGCAATGCACTATTGTTTATCAAACTGTTCGAGAATTTCCAATTGTTTAGTCTCCGCCTTTAGTCGTACTTGCTATCCGACAGCCTCCAAGGTTAATCACAGAGTTGTAGTGGCTATTACAAATCGTAGTATGCTACTACTGTCCACCATAGCAAGTAATGCCCGGTAGATTAAGGTTCGATTCCTAGCTATTCATTTGCTTTCGCACAAACCATCTGTTTTCGGCCATATTAGCACTATTTTGCATGTAGTCTAACACAGTTAACTAATTATACATTATCTTATCTCATGAACCAGCTCTTAAGGTCAAATAACGTGTCAAGTTTTTACTTTTCGTGGTCGAAATGGTATTTTGTTCAAGTTGCAGCTTTGTGGAAGTTTCTTACTTTTTTTACAGGGACTTCCTTCAAAGCCACTTTAACATTTTGCTAGGGATGAAACAACAAGATTGTTGACTCTAGTCATCCTTTTGCATATTGTGTAATGCGGGTTAATTGATTGCTCTTCATCTTTCTTGCTTTGGATCTTGGGGGTTAGATAAGTGATGTAGTCCTTTCTAGTCTTCCCTTTAATTGAGAGTGCTGGTGCTACTGTGTAAAATGTGCATGAGAACAATAGTGTAATTGAATGAAACTGACAGCTTTGAGATACTTGAGAGTCCTCCAGTTATGTGCTGCTTTTAATGATGATACCGAGTTTTGCTAGGAGGCCTCTAATGGGATCATGATAAGGCGGTAGTATCGAGAAATAGTTTCAGATAAGAGAAGATGTAAGTGTCAGGTAACATAATAAGTTGATAGGGTTAGATTGGGACATCGTGTTTTCTTAAATGAAAATTTTCCTTGCCCAAGGGCGTTTTACAATGGCTCTAATTTCATTTTACAAGGAGGTCCCATGTTTCAGTCAAATCCTTTGAGGTTACCCCTTGAGATTTATTCCGGAGTCGATTGATGCGTGTGAGACAAGGAACGTTAGTCTGCAATTAGAGCCAAATACATGCCTCGATCCCTTGTTTGGGGGACAGAGTTCGCAAGTGGACTAGAGATTTATGGAATCACTTGACTACATATCTCAACTGCGACTTGGGGATAGAACCAGAATATAAGGCCGAACAAAGACCTTGATTTGTAGGATTTCTTCCGTAGCTGCACCTACTTAAGCGGTACTCATATGGTCACCCGTTCTGTAAAATATGTCACTTCTTGCTTGAGTATTTAGTTATGCCGTGCCAGCAAATTGTGTTATTTGTTTGAATGCAGTATCCCATCCATCTGTTTCAGCTCATAAAAAGACTTGACTATGTCAATTAGGGATATGTTGTAGATCATATTCATGCTGTCATTGAAGAGAAAATGGATTCAAGTATGCTGATGCACGGAATAGTTTTCCGGTTCATCTTTTTGGCAGGTCTGTTCTTTTTCATCATAGCATGCTCCTATAAAACAGTGTGGGAACAGTGCGATGTATGCTGCCTGATCAGGTTGAGAAAAGACGGGCTTATTTTTATATTAGAACAGTTTACTGAACTTCTAAGTGAATCTGCTCTTGGATCTTCTCCTCTGTTCGACCCGCTTCCTTCAGCTTCACTATCGAATGAGGGTAATTTAGGCTAAGAATCGATAATAAGATTTTGACAAAGAATGCAATTTCTTGGATGCCTGGCCTGGATTGGCTGCGTTTGTTTTTAATCTTCTCGTCCCCAAGGGAATTGGGATGAGGAAGAGCGGCCTGCTTCTCCAGTTGAGTCATTGCTTGACACCTTGGGTACTACTTCTTTTTCAGGAGTTGGTTGGTGATATCTTATTACATTATAGGTTTTGGTGCTGGAGTGGATAGTGGAGTCACTATCCACTCCAGCAGTAGCAGATTCCAGATCTGACAGTTGGGATTTCCTCGGTTTATTAGATGTTTCAGTTAGAGATTTTCCTCCTCCGGTCATTTACGTTCAAGGGCACCTAGCTTACAGCCACTGTTGGATTGCCAATTGACCCAGCTAGCAAATATTTCTACAACCATTCAATATATTATTATTTTCCTCTAGGCACAGCGCAAAATCGGTCATTTTTTGATAGCACAAGCAGTGCAAATTTATCTCCTTCCACAGAGTGAGGAGCTGTCTTGGATAGTCAATCTATACCATTAGAAGTCTTCTGGAGCCCCCTTATCTGGTGGGTGGATCAAGTTGTTGGAGGTACGAAGCCAAGTTGGAGAACCACCTGAAAAGAAAAGGTAATGGAAGTGTTTAAGCTCCGCAACCTGAACAGGTATGATTTTTCCGGTACAGGATGGTCACTTGTAGATGTAGATTTGGTGAGGGATGGAAAATGAAAACCACGGCTATACTGGTGGCCTGCCCGGTAGGGGTGGGAGTTTCCTGCCCTGGCTAGTTTCAGCAAACTAGGGGACTTAAAAGATCAAAGGTAGTGGAACTGACTAGAGTTTTGAATTTCTTTAATTTAGAGTGGCAAGTGGAACTGCTCTCTTAGGAAGATTTAGCAAAAATAAAACTGAAGCCATTAGATGCTCTTAAATGAAAGCAAAAGAAGAATTCCATTCATTACCTTCGGACATGACGTAATGAATTTAAGGAAGGCAGACATTATGCTTAGCATCTGCCCCTATCTTAGATAATGAATTATAAGTATTTCATTTCGTCCTCCTTTCGGTGAAAGGGGATGTATAGTATAGTATCCAATCTCTGGTTTAATCTCATCAATTGATGGATCACTTTTTAGACAAAGATAGAGTTCGCAAATTAGATAGGAGGGTGGCATCAAATAGGGTGGTTGTAATATTTCCTTCAGAGGTCAGAGGCAAGTTTATCATTTACTCCAGTGGAATAGACGAAGCAAAAAGAAGATAATTTATATAATTAACTCTAGAATAATCTCTTTGGTGTTTACAACCATTTCTTAAATGTACTCGGTGTATTTTCTGGGTTGCTTTGTCCTGCATGAGAAGCGTTTGGTGCCACTATAGCATTATTATTTTTGTTCATCCTGGACCAATCTGCATATTGTCCATATGTGTAGAACCATCATACTTCGTTTGCTGGTCTTTCAATTGTCAAACATCTCGTGTAAAAGGGTTTGTTACCAGCAGTTGTCATTTTCTGCCTGTTGCGCGTAGTTTATTGTACTATCTTTTTTTGTCTGTACAGTCACTTTTCATATACTAACTTTTGACACCTTTTTTGCACTGATGGACAGGTAGTCATCGTTCTTTTTGTCATCATTGTCGGAGCTTTTAAGGTTGATGTCTCGAACTGGTCTCCTTTTGCTCCAAATGGGTTCAAAGAAATATTGACCGGAGCAACTGTGGTATTTTTTGCATATGTTGGATTCGATGCAGTTGCCAATTCAGCTGAAGAATCTAAAAGACCACAGGTAGCGAATTGATGACTTTGATGCATATTGGCACCCTATAAGTCACCAGTCACCACAGCTGAAGAGAAGCTTTTGTGTACTACGTTCCACATAATTGTGCTTGTTTCTTTATCATTTCTCATCATAAATATGACATTTCAGCGGGACTTACCACTAGGTATAATGGGAAGCCTTCTCATTTGTGCTGCATTATACATTGGTGTTTGCCTTGTCCTTACTGGAATGGTACCCTACACAGCCCTTGGAGAGGATGCTCCTTTGGCTGAAGCTTTCACATCTAAGGGCTTGAAGTACGTTTCAGTGTTAATCAGCATTGGTGCTGTTGCTGGACTTACTACAACCCTCCTAGTTGGTCTTTACGTTCAGGTAAATCCCTTATTATATCTCATTGCACACCAAACAAGACATTAATTACCTGTTACCTGACTTGGCTGGTGAAATAATTAAATGTTTCTTATGAGCAGTCTCGGCTATACCTTGGTCTTGGAAGGGATGGCTTACTACCTTCTTTATTTGCTAAAGTACACCGCACACGCCACACTCCCATTCATTCTCAGGTCTGGGTTGGTATTGTTGCTGGTATATTGGCAGGGCTTTTCAATGTGCACGTGCTCTCACACATTCTCTCTGTTGGCTCATTGGTATGTTTGTCTTTCCATCTTTCGGCTTCAACAGTCAAACTTGATAAACTTGTTCTTTCTTATAGAGGCAGCAGCATGATGAAGCTTTTGTACTCACCCTATGCATATAAGTTTATTCGATTGTTACCGACAGTGAGGGATAGCTTGCTTTTCTTGAAAATAAAAATGGGATTCAAGGTTCAGCTACATTGCCTGCACCGACGGGATCTGAATATTGTATCTGATTGAACTTGGAAGAACTTTGCCTCTTACATCATCCTTGCTTAATCACCTTAGTAAAAGGTGAAAGATTTAGTTGGATCATGTACTGTAAGAACTCAAGCGAGCATTTGTTTTTGTTTTCAGACAGGCTATTCCGTTGTTTCGGCATGTGTGGTGGCCCTCCGTTGGAAGGACAAGAGTGCAAGTCAATATTCTACAAGGTGGATTTCAAAGAGGGGAGAAGGTATTACATGCCTTATTGTAATTGCCTGCTGTGGTTTTGCTACTGGACTCCTTTACCGCTTTAGCGCTTCATTCATTTTCGCGATCGTGGCCATAGTTATTGCTATCTTGGCGGCTGCTGCTCTTTATTTTCGGCAAGTAAGTAAATTTCGACACTGGGTCTTGGAATGTTGTTATCTAATTATTAGGCTCTACATTCATTTGACTACCATAGGTAGGGAGATGTTTTAGGGGCTTGAAAATGCAAGTACATATGGATTCTACGGTCACGTTGATGGTGTGATAAGTTCTTTTGGGTTGCGAACCTCCTCATTCAATTCGTAGACCATGTCAGATTCACTGAAAAGGTTGTAATATTTGATAAGATATTTTGCTAGTATTGATGCCAACATATAATCTACATTATGTTGGAGGTATCATGAGAGTGTTGAACATCCCCACCACAGAGTAATAAGAGAGGTTTCAAGGGATTCTTGTTTACCTTGAAGTCTTTATCAGACTAACATTTGGCACTTGTCTAGTTCAAATGGCAAAATTTTTTTTTATCTGTTATCATTCTTTCCTTGATAAGATATATATTTGATATTAATTTTGTTCAAAAAGCCTTGAGGAAGCTATTACTTTAAAAGAACTTCTGGCTTCCACAAGCACACTCCCTGAGAATAAATTAGGTTTTAACAGAGACCTTAGGGGGCTAGATTCTCATAGTTTTCAATCAGGTAAGCCATGAACCATTTTGCTTTTCTTCACAGTTGCTTTTTGCTATCTGAAGCTCAACAAAGTTGGAGCTGAGACCTTAGATTTTACTTCACATGTCCTGTTGATATAGAGCTTTTCCATTCTTTCTTGATTTGCGTGGCAGAAATGAGCCTTTGGTCGGGATGTCACCCCAAATTGAAAGTTCTTATAGTAACTGCCCTCTGTCCAGTAAAAAAAATGAAATAAAGAATACCTGGTTTGTTTTTTCCCGTGATTTGCACTCCCTGGGAAAATTGGTAGTTTCTGAGTGCGCTGGTGTTACCACTATGGAGATATATATAGACTGATCTGACCTCCAGGTCACTGAGGGGGGACGGCCAGCGATTTGCTGGCAACTTAACTCTCTCTCCCTCTTCCCCCCCCCCCCCTTCTCCCTCCCTCTCTCTCACAGAATGCTTTGTCTGATCGATTCGAGCTAACTATATTGCCTCTCTCCATACTAAGTTGATTATACTGGTCTTCGATATTCAGCGTTTATTATTTTGTTTGTAGATGTATGCGGTTGCGCCAGGTTTCTCTTGTCCATGGGTTCCAGTTGTGCCAGCTGTTTGCATCTTCTTCAACATATTCTTATTTGCTCAGGTTTGCATTTTATAAGAAGCTCAACTATTAGAATATAAAATGATTCAGCAAATTAAGATAATCAAAGCTTCATTTTGCAGTTGCACTACGAAGCCTGGGTGAGATTTATCGTCCTCAGCATCATTTCAGTTGCTATATATGCAATTTATGGGCAATATCATGCAAATCCTGTAAGTTCAAGTGAGACAATTACTTACCATAGGGCACCTGCAGAAGAACCTCAGTAATCATGCGTACGGGAAATCAGCATTCCACATTGCATTTTCATATGGCTTGTTTTCTGTTGTATTTGTTCTCTTGTAATACTGCCAGAGGGATTCGATTATACACATTAAATTGTTGGACCTTGTATTAGAAACTAATCCCATTAAAGAGGTAGTACAGTAGTGTAAACACGGTTGATTTTTCCCTCGTAAATCTCACAATCTTTGTTGGCAACCTGTAAGACATTCTGTTTGATGATTTCAAACCATTTATGTTGTCATACGTTGAATAATACTCAAAATATCTGTCCCCTTTCCTGTCTTTATACTCTTTTGTTCTTTTCTGGGAGTAAAAGAGTGAAAAAGCAGGGAACCCTCCGCCCCCCATTCTTACCCAAAAAATAAGAAATACAAAAAATGCGGGGATTTTTTTTAGAAAGCTAAAGCCTTACCCGAATTTCTCTTAAATTTCTTCCTTCGATAGGATTCTGCAGGTTCAGACTGACTTAGCCTAGACTGGAGAATGCGATGGCAATGCTTATTATGTTTGTTAGGAAGCACGGTGTGAATCGGTATCCGTCTGTACCTCCTTTTTCATTAAAGATTGTTCTCGTTTAACTGTACAGCTAAGTCATTAATTAAAGAGAAAAGCATGATGAAACATAGACCGAGACACGGAGATGCACATTGGATCCTGTTGGCAGTACTGATTAATACAAGGTTACTTGCCTGATAAGTGTGTGTGTGTGTGTGTGAGATTGAGCTGCCTTTCATGTTTATTTCTAGTAATGGCGCCACCTGTAATGGTCTAAACTACACAGGTCTTATTCTAGGGAGCTAGGCTAATGTGATTAAGTTCCAGATTGAGCTGCGTATTTGGTGCTCGACCGAATACTTTTGTGGACCATTGTTTGTCCTGTAGAAATGCTTTATATTGAGTTGGATTTGACTGGGACTCCCTGCTGGGTCCTTGGTGCCGTGTAAGTAAGATCACCCGCAAAGTTGCCACAAATATTTGCGGTAAATCTTATGAGGTATAGAAACCTTTGATGTTGACGGCGAGACAAGTCGTCAGAGTGAACGTATTCTTGCATTGTTTAAAGTGCGAACATAGCAAGATATTAACCTCACTTGTTACTAATAGTTATATGTTCTGTTTTCGGTTTAGCTAATTTTCATTTCCACTTGTGTTATTTCTTTATATATATATATATACTCCTTGCTTTTGCAGATCTGAGGAGTTTTTGACTTACAAGGCTAACTTGATTCGGGGTGAGTTTAGTGAAAACGAGTATAGGAAATTTGTTGATTATTATAACGACATATTTCTGTCTTTACAAAGCAGTTAAGCCTCTGCTTGTGTGTGGGGCTCAGGATTTCTTGGGAGAATTTGCAAGTGAGCAAGTTTGTCCAAGTCTGCCAGTGTCAGTTGAGTCCACAATCCGCTTACTATCTGATTTTGAGCGAATGACGTCACAGACTTTGACAAGTCAAAACTTGATTGAACTTTGATAACGGTCGACTCTCACTTGCTTTGGATCTGGTTATTATCTGAATCAACTGTGAAAGTCATATTAGACCGGCGTCGAATCGGACCGTGTCCGTGTCCGTTTTCTTTTTCATTATTCATTAGCTTGTTGGTCGTTTGCATGCTTGAGATTGAGAAACAAAACATGACCACTTTTCTTTTCTTTGATCGTGTAATGAAGCACAACCTCGAATCAACTTGAAATGGGACAGTAAAAAGAGAATCCAAGCATGGTTAAGAGGTGGGTAGCAGTGCTGTGAGCCTAGGAAATAATTTCTTCTTTTGGTCAATAGTATTAACATTTGAGCTAATTGCAAAATATCTTTTCGCATATGACACGATGGCACAATCCCTTTTCAGGGAAATTTAATAGCAAAATTCTGCTCCACATATGGCAGGGATAGCTATATAATTTACTTTGCTCCTATAATCACTTTTTCTACCTCTTCAATCTTTAGCAATATGGCTTTTTACAATCGTAATTAAAATGTTTAGGAGATTTTCTTGTAAAATGTTTTGCAGCAATGCATTGGAATGGGTCTAATTTTTTTTTTCTTTCTTCATTTTTCTCTTCACCCCTTTATATATATATATATGATGAACGCATACTCTCTCTCTCTCTCAAAATCTTGAACTGTATCACGATCAACTATCTTTAAATGGTTGCTTGTGATTGTCTAAATAAGATTTTCAAATGTTATAAAGTGGTCACTTCCTAAACGCACAAAGCCGCCAAAATAGATGAAGCGACCAAAAGTGTAAATGTCTCTAAACGCACAAAGCGGCTTCAACTTTTACGGCTGTTAATAACCGCCAAAGTGTTGTTAAGCTTTACTAAATTTTGAGCTTTTTTTAATGCTCACAATAGGAATCTCAAGTGTAGAATTCCACTAAGATGCAAAAATTACTGGGTGGTACACCCACTTGAAAGAGAGAAAAAAAAAACCAACAAACTCCCTTTCTCAAATTATATCTTCTAAGAAAATGAAGGTTAGAGTTAACCACAGAGTTTCCCTCCAAAGAAATTCCTATGTAATATTTTCAATTTTTTTTGGGGGGGGGGGGGGGGGGGGGGGGGGGGGGGTGGGGACGAATTTTAGGTGTCAATTAGTGAGGATTTTGAAAGTGTGTGTCTATATATATACTAGCTAAAATCCCGTACTACGCACGGGCCAACAATCATAATATATGTATACATTATATTTTACTAATTATTAAGGTAAAAGTAGTTTAAGTGTAGCACACTAACTAAGTGGCCGCAAAACGGGGCTTCCCTGTTAATCATCTCTTATAGGTAAAATTCCGTGCTAAGCACAGGTAATATACAACATTTCGAAGGCATATATTTGCATTTCTGGGTAGTTGTTCTTCACACTTTTATGTCATTTGCTTTTCTACTCTTGGTATTAAAGTAAGTTTCTATATTCTTGTAGTTGAAGGGATTTTTTTTCCACACTGAACCTTTGAAAGGTTTGTTGTTCATGGTAATTAGCACTAAGTAAGTAGTTAAAAAGATGGTTGTTTTAACATTGGAGAGTTGTTGGCTTATGCAGTTTGTAGTCACAAAGAACCGTGTATACCTCAAGCCATACGATAACGAGACGTGGAAGATTCATAACATCTAAAGATTAAGAGTAGTGAATAATTACACAGTGTTGTTTTAACATTGAAGTCCTATGAATGATTGGAGAGTTTTTGCCTTGCTTTGCTTATTTTGCTTATTTTTTCCCCAGATTATTGTGCGACTTATCCTATATTTTTCAGTTGATTGAAATAATTCCTGTTCTTCCCTAAATTCTTTGCTGTTAGCTTATGATATTTTTAGATAGATTTCATGCATCTGATGGTGGGGTGGTGGGTGTGTCCGTCTTTGTTGGGGATGGGTTACTGTGTGTTACAGTTAGAGCTAGGGGGTCAGGGGTGGGGGTGTGTACGTGGGGTTGGTGCCCACCGTTGTGGAGGTCGTGTGTTAGGGGTGGGGGTGTGTGTCCTGTACGTGGGCTGTGCCCCGTGTTGTGGGGGTCGTAGGGTAGGAGATTGTGGGTGTGTGTTAGGGTTAGAGCGGGGGGGGGGGGGTCAGGGGTGGGGGTTATGTACGTGGGGCTGTGCCACCCATTGTGGACGTCGTGGGTAGGGGGTGGGGTGGAGGTGTGTGTCCTGTACGTGGGCTGTGCCCCATGTTATGGAGGTCATGGTTGTGGTCGTGGGGGTCTTGGGGGAAGGTTTTCGGTAGCAGGGTGGTGATTTATGTGCGTGTGGGGGTCGGGTGAGTTTTGGGTAGCAGGTGTGTGCGCTCTAAAGAGGATGGGGGTTTTGGGGGAGTGGGGGCTGCCGTGTGGGGAGAATTGTGGTTCATGCGTGTGAGAGAGAAGGTGGGGGAAGGGGGTGGTGGGTGGGGGTTTGGGGGGAGGGGGGCTACCGTGTGGGGAAGTTATGGTTTAGTGTGACTTGGGTGGGGCTGGGCTGCTAGGTGGTTCTGTGTGTGAGAAAAGTTGGGGAAAAGGGGGTGGTGGGAGTTGTGTTGTCTGTATTGCGGGGGGTTAGTGGGGTTGGGGGGGGGGGGGGTTCGGGAGGGGAGAGGCTTGGGGGGGACTTCCCGTTTTTAGGGGGTTAGTTGGTAGTGGGTTTTAGTGGGGTGTGTTTTTGTGATGGGTTTGTAAGTATTTGTGTGAGAGAGAAGGGTGGGGCTAGGGGTTGCAGTTGGGTTGCGGGTAGCGGGGGTCTTTTTTTATATTATTTTTTTGGTGGGGAGGGGGGAAGGGGGAGGAGAAGTGGTTTATTATGTGCCTGTGTGAGAGGGGTGAGCGGGTTGAAGGTTGGTGGTGTGGGCTGGTGTATGTTTTGGGGTGTGTGTGTGTGAAGAATATATATAGGTGTGTTTGTGCGAAGCTTATATATAGGTGTGTAGAATGGTGATGATCTATGCTCATGGCCAAGTGTATGAACAGGAAACCAACAAAATTTTTTTTTTAATTTGAAGCCTTATTTGAAATGTATGCATGTATTATTTAATTTTATGATAAAATTAGGTTTAATTTCGATTTAAACGTAGAGAGAAATCCTATTTCAACTTGCGACATGTTAACCTGATTAATCCGTATCATATTAACTAGGTACAACTCAGAGCTATGTATGGAAAGTAACCAAAAATCCGAAGTTAACTGTGTCCTGGCAGCGTGCACCTCTAAAATTTTCAGTTAAGCAAGATATCCATAAATAGTCAGCCACTTCTACGGTGGAAAAATCATAATCTTTCAGTCACGGCATGCACTCCCCTAGACCTCTCCCTTCCCCTCCCTACATCGCCGGTTTCAAGGTTGTATACTCCTCTTCGTCTACGGACTCATTCTTTTGTTCACTACAAGTGCATGTGTTGAAACTACACTCAAAATTTATCTACCATGTACAAGCTAAAACCACTTGCTATCCACAAAAACATAGAATACAACTACCATAAGGTCTACCAAATTAAATCTTCAAAATAGTAAAACTCTTCAAATTCGCTACTACACTATTCGGATACTAAATGTTAAATTTACGTCGCTAATATACTTTCGGATTACTAACGTACTAAAAACACTTTCGCACTTTAGTAATTCTTGCTTATGCAACAGGAAAATCAACTGTAAATACGACAATGAGGAAAAAAATTGGGTTATCTTTATCTTCGGTTACATCAACTTCCTTCGATCTTTTTTAGGTATGGAATAAATTGCCATCCAAAAAACTTTTAAATATATCCAAATATTTTTTGGATATTAAATGTTAAATTTACGCTGCTAATATGCTTCCGGATTAGTAACGTACTAATTACACTTTTGCACTTTTGCAATTCTTGCTTATGCGATAGAAAAACCAGTACTAAATATGACAATGAGGAAAAAAATTGTTTTATCTTTATCTTCGCTTACGTCAACTTCCTTCAATCTTTTTTAGGTATGGAATAAACTGACATCCAAAAACTTTTAAAGAGATCCAAATATTTTTACTTTTAGATTAAGGAAAGAAAAAGAAGGTGAATTTATCTTTACTCTCCAATATTCTTACTTTCCTTTCCTGGGACAACCGAAAAACGATTACAGCAGGACCGAAAAGTAAAAAATATTCTAAAATGCTTTTGTTCTTTGTAAAACTAACCTATCATAACAATTTCTTCATCCATCTTTTAGTAGGATTAACTGTCACTAAAAAGTTAAAAAAAAATTAAAGAGACCCAATATTTTTTACTTTTAGGTTAAGGAAAGAAAAATCAGGTGAATTTATTTTACTCTCCGATATTTTTATTTTCCTTTCTTGGGACAATTGAAAACGATTTCAACATGAACGAAAAGGAAAAAAAATTCTAAAATGCTTTTGTTCTTTGTACAACTAACCCTTCATAACAACTTCACCAACCATCTTTTACTAGAATTAACTGCCACTAAAAAGTAAAATTGGATTGATTTTTTTTTTTAACTATTTTATTATGATGACATCGTTCCGTAATATAGTTTGATTAAAATTTAGGACATGATTATATTACCCGTTCTTAGCACGGAATTTTACCTAAAAGAGATGATTAACAGGGAAGCCCCGTTTTGTGGCCACTTAGTTAGTGTGTTACACTTAAACTACTTTTACACTAATAATTGGTAAAATATAATGTATACATATATTATGACTGTTGGCCCGTGTGTAGCATGGGTTTTTAGCTAGTATATATATATATATACTACTTATAATGAGAAGTCTATTTTTGGTGTAATACTCTTTTGATATTACACTGAAAGTGATTCTAGTGACGACATGTGTCCAAAATAAGAGTAAAATCATAAAATTTACTAGCTCACTCTCCACAAAGTTCAGTTACTAGAAAATATTACCCTCTTCCTCTGCTACGTAACTACCCACCAGCCTATCTTCCCCCCTTCTCCCTTCCTCCATCTCCCTTGTTGCTTCGAATTTCCTAGCATTTCGATTCTAAGAGTAAGCTTGCCTCAAATTCTAATATTTTTTGTCGGTATTTTTCCTTAAACTTTATGGTTCCAATTTAATTCTCCTGTATTCTCTTTAAATATGCATTTTTCCTTGCATTTTCGGGCCTCTGTTTTTCTGGCATGATGGAAGAGAGGCGTGGCGGAGTGGCAATGGATGAATGTCTATATGATTTGGCTATACCTTTTCTATTCTTTATTAATCCTCAAAGAGAAGTTCCACTTTGAACGGCGTGATGGTACTATGACCTTCACATTTGTGCTTGTGGGTGTGAGCGTTTGTTCAAACTTTTGTATAGGGTTGGATGTGTTTGCTTATGATGATCTGCTGAAATTTTTTTACACTTACATGTTCTTTAAGTGTGAATTGTTCATGGCCATCGGAAGCAGCATAAGCTTAAGGTCAAGTACAAGAAGAATCCGTTCTCTTTGGTGAGAATCTGGTCACTGTTCTTGGAATCGAATACAACTTTAGGAGCTTAATTTACAAAGAAGGGTTTAGGTCTTAATTGGTGGTGTCTACGGGCACAAGGACAAGACTGATGCAACTTGATTGTCAGAGTTATTATATCTTTTTGTTCATACATATGTGTGTGTGTGTGTACCGTCAAGTTTTGGGCATCCCAAGATCATCTCCTCATTATCCGTCCCTCTCCATCTGCTCATTCCATTAATTTATTGTGCATATTCACTAAATTTTTTATGCTCATATGGAATCAAATTGTCACTTAGAAGTGGTGGGTTCATGGTTTACAATAGTAGGGACTTGATTTACATATTGATGAAGATTACAAGGTAAATATCAATGTCTTCGGTGGGCCTTTAGCTGAACATATTCGACAAATAGCAATTTGCAAAACTGGGAACAGAAAGAGAGAGTGGAGAAGGTTATTTCTTCCTAATGGATACAGGAAATTTCTTGTGCAGAATGCCAAACACCTTTGAGGTAGTGACGATGCAAAATATGTAGAAAAGTATAGTAATTCTGTGTATTGTTTCTCTAATTTTTGGATGTCTCGTAGATGTTGTCTCTATTGGACATGTTGCACAGAGAGTGCACACAGTATATCCACAAAGAAGAGGAACCATATTGTTGAGCGAACTGCTTAGCTTAATGTTGTCACTAACAAGCTTGCATGTTACATAGCTAGATAAGTGAGATTTTGGGCTCTAGGAACCTATATTGTGTTCACTACTAAGTCTTTTCTGGTAGGAATTTCTATCAAAGCTTGCAAAACATTCTTGTTATGTGATTTACAATTGTCGGGGCGTGCTTATCTGTATCAAAGCTTTGTGTGTGTGTGAAACTTGCATCTATTGCTACTGACACGTTCAGTAGAAATGGCATGTCAAAAACAAAAGATGATGTTGCTATTGGAAAGAAGGGTCACAGACTCGCAGCTATGTTGGAGGAGGTTTTCTTGTGGCAGTATTTATAAATTTGGGTATGTATGGGCAATTTTTACAAAACTCGGTTCAATTTGTAGGTTTTCTTTGCTTAGCATTTTTTGTATGTACGTACTGAATGTCCTCAAAGATACTCAATATATGCGCCACCTTGTGAAGTTTTGGTTGCAATTCAATATGTGTCTTATTTATTTATATTGTCCATGCTGCTTGCATTGGTAAGACAATCACATACGGTTATTTGGCAGACGTCCGCATATATTCTGAATGATTATAAGGTAGGTTGCTAGGGTACTGGTCTGCAGAACTGGGGGATATTTTGCTTTGCGAGGCAAAGCCTGAAAATAGGTAGAAAGATTCGCTTTTTGTAGTTCTTTGAACCAAAGGACTGCCATATGAACACATGAACTTGTAAATGCAACATCAATAACATCCTGCATACTTGTAAAATATATTCTGCTGCATTCAGATTAACTTCTTCGTACATATTAAGCTTACTTCAAGAAGTACAAAGGAGTTGAAACACCAGTACTATTCGTCAACTACCCCATGATTTTCAATCGACCTTCAAAATGAAAAAAATTGTTGTTATGGAGTGTACAACTCAGTAATAATGAGAGCATGTATAGCTATTTAGAGAATTCCGTTCAGTACTTTTAGTTAACTTAGAAGAATGAAGAGAAAGAAGATGAATCCTGTCGAGTTGCTGAAGTAAAAAATACAAAGTGAAGTTGCTCATCTAATGAAGGTTTCTGCAACTATGCTTAATCTAATGAACCTAGAAGCAGCACCACTTTCAACTAGCACCACATTCTTTCCCAATATTTACTTCCCACTTGTTGCTACAAGTGGATCTGGTCAACTTTGGTACAATAATGTAAAAGGTAAACTTAACATATTGTTATATGCATCTTTCTTCTTGAATGTTGAGCAGATATGGTATTAATTCAAAACTAAGCAGAGCGTGCACACTTTACTGCTATATTCATAATCATTTAATTGAGTTACAAGAATGAGATGTTTAAAGACTTAATCACATCAACTTTTAACCACCCCACAACGTGGAATTTACGGAATGCATATCTTTAGAGGTTTTCGGATCCAAATGTGTTGCTGGTGAACAAATCAAAGTGAAGTAGTTTCAATCGGCAAAATTTTTTCTTTTCTTTTTTTTTGTTCGAGAAGCCACCACCTCATAAGGAAGGTAACAAAAATGACTATCTTAACTGCTATATTTTCATTGAATAGTTTTATTATTTATCAAAATATCCAGGAAGACAGCCACGCGCGTAAAGAACCTTCAATAATGAAACACAATATCCTGAAAACATAAAGACAAAACTTTGATTAGAAATGGATTACATTTCATGTGTAACTGTAGATTTTAAACGCCTTTGTTTTTGGGAAGATTTCTTGTTCTGATAAGTCATGTGAGAATTTGTAAGTTCATCTTTAAATTTTGGTTGGTTAGGTCAAAATGGTTGCAGGGAATGACAAGAATGTGAAGCACCTGCTAGACTTGCCTGATGCCAGCACACACATCAGGTTGTGAAAGGCTAATCGATTAGGGGAAGGCAGTTTTGATGAAGCCATTCAAGAGTGTTTTGGAACTTCCAAATTGCTACCCCTATGGATTTTGTTTCTGCTGTTGCTCCATAGGTACAATTTGTTTAATCGTGTCCTGCTTTATGCAGATATGACATGAACAAACATCTATAACGCCACGGAAAAAATGTATATCAAGCACAAGGATTTACAAAATTGTTGACTTGTCGTCATTTGGGAAACTGCAGAAGAGAAACTACATGTTGCCTTTAAAATTGTTGATTGTCAATGTTGTGAGGAGAATGAGGTAATCAAGTCAAAAGTGGGGGTTCTTAACGATTAGATCATGCTCCAAGGCCAACATTGTCAAGAAGTTTATCTACACATCAACCACCTAAATGGTTGTCCTTCAACCTCAACTGCCTCCACCCGAGTACAATAAGAGCTTTTGGACTGATATAGATTTCTGCCATGTTAAAAAGATGATTGAATGGGTGAGCACTTTGGAAGTTCTTCCGTATTTTTTTGCAAAAAAATACGGAAGAAGATATGATTGAGTGCTTAAAGGGATCAATTGGCCCCTTTAAGCACTCAATTAAGTTAAGCTGTGCATTCCCTGTTTCACGAGCCTATCGAAACAAACACTATATACAAGTTTGGTTGTTTGGCTACATTTCAACCAACTCTCTGCTAACTTCAATCTCGATGGAGTATTCTGTATGAGATAGCCAGCTCGTGCCTCTCGGTCTTCTGGTGTTTAATGACCTGAGTGAGAAGCTGTTCTTGCTAGAGCCTATAGCTTGGAGTAAAATTAGCTCAGCAGTTAGCAACGGGAACATTCAATTTTATAGAGAAGCCTTAGGCCAATTGGGCTGAATGGGGTATCGCAGCAGTAAGTACTGTATGTATCTCCTCTTTTTTATGGAGTGCATGTGTGTATGCATGTCTATTTGCCTATGCGTGCGCGTGTGTGAATATCTGCGAATTGTATTTTGGTGTTTATGTTTGTTGTTTAAGATAGTGAACTAATTCCTGCACCGATTTGCTTTGGTTCATACCTATTAAACATTTCGCGGTTCCCATCTAATTTATATACCAGACTATGTGCTCCATCATGTTTGGATGTCACCTTTTCAAACCCAAATATTCTATGGTGATGTTGCTTATTAGAAACACATTCTGGGAACGATATGCTATTGTCTATAGTTAGAATTGTAGTTGTATGTGTTAGCTTTGACAAATGTTATCATGAAAATATTTCTTTTCTTTGGTACATGAAGTTAATTTTTCTATGATTTTTATCTTTTCTTTTCCTTAATAGACACTTGAGGCGGAATAAACTATAGAATATATACCTCATGGAATTGGTGAGCTGAAGCATCTCACACATTTATGAGTAATTTCTTTCCCAAGGCTGCCCATCATCAAATGTTGACACTTTTTCCAATTTTTTCTCATCAACAACATGAATTGCAAAAGGAAGGTAATTACTTTACTAATTTGTTCATGTATACCTTCATATACATGCATGTGATTCATATCTCATATTTCAGCAACTTCATAGCAACTTATTGTTTCTTCTGTGGAACTAACCGATTCCTTATTGGTTCCGGTATAGTAGGGTTGACCTGAGGTGTGAATCAATCTCGTACTAAACAAAACGACAATGATAAGTGGCTGGTTTATACAGATTATTCGGCGAGCTGCTAAGCTTAATTATGTTGTGACTAACAAGCTTGCCAGGTTGTGGAGAAACAGATTTTTGGCTCTAGGAAGCTACATTTTCGTTGGTATTTGTTAATAAATTGGGTCAGTGGACCCATTATCCGATCATTAACAGATAATGTGTATTTGTTAGTTTGGATAAATACAGTTATTTAGAGAATATTTATCTCTTAAGTGTTTGAGATAAATACAATCTTTATCTCCTAAGAGTTGGAGGTAAAGTCAGTTTCTAATTGTATCTCTATATAAAGGCTAGAGATATCCCAATAAATCATAAGTCAATAGTAATAACCCTCTCTCTATAGCACTCTCTCTAGAGCAATCACCAAGCTCTAGGATTTGGTTCGTGGACGAAGAACTCGACTCTAGTAGCCGTTTTCATACCTGCGAAAAAGATCAAGCGCGTTGGAGGCTCGTAACAACAAGGATCCTACGTCGGAATATTCGGAGACTTCAAACGGTATGTTTCCGAACCCACTACGTGTTACGTGGTAGCGCAATAATTGTTGTAATCGTTTCAACATTGGTATCAGAGCATGATTACTTGTTGATTCACCTTTAACATGCTAGATTAAATTATGTGCATGTTGCGATTTTTTCCGGATACATGTACGAGACCCATTATTAAAATTCGAAATTTTTTGAGCATGTTTTTCTGAAAAATAATTATATGATTTTGTTCTCCTATGTTTGAGGATGAACTCCGTAAAATTTCGTGATTTTTGGATGCATGGTTTATGAGAAATCACGATTTTATTTTTCAAGAAAACTGTGATTTTTTTGAGTTTTGGGACTCAAATTCGGAGCATGATATTCAGTTTTTATCATGATCGTTTGGTACATAATTAATCTATGTCGCATAAGCTTTCCAACGATATATCGTACGCATTATTTGGCTTAAAAACGAGAGAGATATGGCCTTAAAAAGTTGGCATCGCGACATGGCGGCGCTGAAAAAATTAGGATTTTTTCACGAAGAAGATGAACAGTGCACACAAGCTGTGACACGTGTCACGCGCCAATTGAGCCACGCGTATGACTAGTCACACGCCACTCGCCGCACGCGCGCCAAGCTGCTCCCACGCGCCGCACGTGAGCCAAGCCGCCTCCTGGAGCCGCGCACGCGCGTCCACGCGCCAGCCGAGGCTGCTGGAACGCGCGACACGCATGACACGCGCCCAAGCCAAGATGGTTCCACGTGCGCCCACGTGCGCGCGTGCTTTACACGCGCCTGCCTAGAAGACTCAGAAGCTGCCCCACACGCATGGTGGCGCGTGGAAGCGCGTGAGGGTGTTTTCCGGCATGTTCTGACCCCATCGCCGGCGCGTGAAGTCTTGTTTTGACTTCTGAAGTTTTTATATGGTGTTAAATTTATCTTTATATCCCCTGTGTGTATTCTGTTTAATTTTTAAATGACTTTTTCTATTGAAATTAACTTTAAAATTTTGTTTTATACACATAATTTTTTCTTTAATTGCAGAGGGTATATTAGGGATAAATTTACTGTTTGCCAATTTTTTAGGATTTATCTCTCAGTTTTTGGTCATTTGTGAGTATTTTTGTGGTACTTTTGTGGTTCCCAAAAATACGAATAATGCGTAAATATTATTTTTTGCACTTTGTGAGCAGAAATAAATATTTTGGAGAGCTATATGACATAGATAAATTATGTTTTACTTATTTGCCTTGATTTGCATTATGGTATATATATATATATATATATATATATATATATATATATATATATATATATATATATTTTGTTAAAATATATTTGTTGGGCTTTTTGGTAAGCCCACACTTTAAACTCAATTTCAAGGCATTCACGCCCGTTTTCCTTGGAAGGAGAATGTGACCTATTCATCCATTTAAATTACCCTTTAACTTGTTATTTGAGCATGCTAGTTTTAGGTTAAATGGATGGATACTAGATTGACATTCTAAAGAAACTTATGTTTATGTGTTTACTCTTGCTTTAAGAAAATTCTTTTGAGAATAATGTGATGTGCGGCATCTCCATTTGTTTTATTGGAGTAGTTTGTAGTAGGATTCTCAAAGATGTTGTATTCTACTATTTCCCTGTATATTTCCAGAAAGCCTTGTACGGGGATGTAATTTCGCACGCACATTATTCAGATTAGAATTTTCTTAGCATAAGTTATTAGAATGCCAATGGGGCTCAATGGAGTCCTTGCACACTTTATTGCATGGTGCAATTTTATATTGTTCTAAATTATCATGTGGATGATTTATTATATTGTGGCTTATATAATGATGAAATTTATTGCGAAAAATTACTTGAAAAATATTTTTCCCAACTCACATACATGGGAGATGATTACGAGCTTAGCAAATTTTCGATTTCATGATGTGAGGAAGGATTATGTTTTTCATTTGAATTTTTTGAAATAAATAAAAGGATGTATAATTAATGTCTTTTCCTTGCGCAATCTAATGTAGTGAATATAATGGCCACCAAGAATGTCATAGCTGATCTCGTTAAGGGTGAGAAACTTAACGGAGACAATTATGACGTTTGGCACAAAAAGATGAAATTCATGCTGAACGAACAAGAGCTCGAGGAGCACTTGACCAAGGAGATGGTCGCGCCAACTGAGGCGCAACCCCTAATAGACCACACTGCCTACCAGAAATGGAATCAGAAAGATCGTAGTGCGCGCTATACCTTGTTGAGCAGCTTGCAAAATGATCTAATCGGGCAGTATGATGAACTTCCAACTTGCAAAGCTTTATGGGAGCAGCTCAAGTTCTCTTTTGGTGGAACCTCAACTACGCGGCTTCGTAGCCTTGTGATTAAGTTTGAGGAGTACACAAAAGACCCTAAACATACCATGAGTGAACATCTAAGGATGATGTCCAATATGATTGGTAAGCTGAGGGATGCTGGCCATGCGCTCACAGATGAGCAGCAAGTCAAAGCTGTCATAAGGTCCCTTCCTGCCTCATGGGCCAATATGAAACAGATATTGACTCACAGTGAAAACATCAAGAACTTTTCTGATGTTTCACAGCATGTCATCCTTGAGGACGAGACTCGAGATGCTGACAAGACCCTTGCTTATGTCGCCCAAGGGGGATCGCGCAATGCAAATGGCAAGCGCGGAAGACAAAGTAAGAAAGGTAAGAAAGGCGAGGCTAGCACTTCTGCGCCAAAGGAAGGAAAAATGAAGAAACGCAAGAGAGGAAAACATGGTGGGAAAAAGGATCTGTCTAAAGTTAAATGCTTCAACTGTCAACAGAAAGGACACTTCGCTCGTGATTGCACTGAGCCGAAGAAGGTACTTTCAGAATCTCTCTCTCAGTTATATGTTTCCTCACATGTGATGGTTGCTCATTCCCAACCTGTGTGGTTTGTGGATACAAGTGCAACAAAACATGTAGCACGTGATCGAGAGGGGTTCGTAGATTATCACCGGATTCCAGCGGGTAGCAAACATATCTTCATGGGAAACAATAGCTCCGAAGAGGTGCTAGGGGTTGGTTCTCACCAGCTCAAGTTGCGCACTGGGCGCACATTGATTCTTGAGGATGTGCGATATGCACCCAATGTTCGGCTTAATCTACTTTCAGTTACTGCTTTATTAGACAGTGGTTTTTCCTTTATTTTTAAGGGTAATAAGTTGGACATCTTTTTGGATGATGTTTTGTTCGGACATGGTTTTTGCATGGATAGTCTTTTTCAATTGGATTTAAATTATTCACAGTCCTCTTATTCTTATGTTGTGAATGATAATATTGTGAATGATTCTACCACCTGGCATGCAAGACTGGGCCACATAGGCCAAGATAGGATGACTCGTTTGGCTAGAGAAAGCCTTTTGGGCCCACTCGCAAGAGTCAATCTACAAACTTGTGAGGCTTGTTTGGCCAGTAAATCATGCAGGAAGCCTTTTGGAAAGGCTATGAGAGCAACTCAACCACTTGAGCTAGTTCACTCTGACATATGCGGACCTATGAGTGTAAAGGCACGCCATGGCGCCTCTTATTTCCTTACACTGATAGACGATTATACGCGATATGGTTATGTGTATCTGATATCTCACCGCTATGAAGCTTTGGACTGTTTCAAACGCTTTGTAGCTGAGGTTGAGAATCAGAAAGAGAAGAATTTAAAAACTCTTCGCACTGACCGAGGACGTGAATATTTGTCAGATCACTTCAAGAAGTTTTGTGAGAAAAAAGGGATACACAGGCAACTTACTATTCCTAATACTCCACAACAAAATGGCATTGCGGAAAGAAGGAATAGAACATTATTAGACATGGTTAGGTCTATGATGGAGCATGCAAACCTCCCAATATCTTTTTAGGGGGATGCTCTTTTGACTGCAGCCAAATCGAGTGCCTTCACAATCAGTCAAGTCCACCCCATATGAGCTTTGGAATGGCCAAAAGCCAAATTTGGATAACTTGTGCCCATGGGGCTCAGCAGGTTATGTTCACAGTATTTCTCATAAGTATGGGAAACTAGGGCCTAGAGCTAAAAAGAGTATCTTCTTGAGGTATTCTGAAAACTCTAAAGGCTATGTGATGTATGGTGAACATCCAAATGGTGGAAAGACTGAAATAAAGTCTCGTGATGTCAATTTCATAGAGAATGATTTTCCTAGCATTGGAGACGCAAGTAAGAATCTTGACCTCTATGAGTTAGAGGAAGTTGAAGCCACTTTACCATCTCCAAGCGAAGGTGGGGGATTAGTTCTTCATCTTGTTGTCGCTGAAGATAGTATAAGTGATCTTCAACCTAGTGGGAGCATCCTAGACAGTGGGAGCACACCATCAGGACCATCAGGTCAACAAGATTCTCAACTGCGTCGTTTTGAGATTGACGGTGAAATTCTTATGTGCACTCCAACTGATGAAGATGAGCCCACTTCTATGGAAGAAACCTTATCTTCAGCTGCTAGTAATGAGTGGATGACTGAAATGAAAGATGAGTTGAGCTCAATGGAGAAGAATCAGGTCTGGGAGTTGGTTGACCTTCCGCCAGGGCACAAGACTGTTGGAAACAAGTGGGTTTTAAAAGTCAAGCGCAAGGCAGATGGGTCAATTGACAAGTATAAGGCACGTCTTGTGGCGAAAGGCTATACCCAACAGCGGGGTGTGGACTATGAAGACACATTCTCCCCAGTGGTGAGATTTGCTTCAATTCGCCTGATCCTAGCTATTGTCGCCCAGCAGGATTTAGAACTTTTTCATATGGATGTTAAGACTGCGTTTCTCAATGGAGAACTAGACGAAGAGATTTATATGGCTCAACCTGAGGGTTTTGAAGTCAAGGGACATGAGCGCAAAGTTTGCCGGCTCAAACGTTCTATATATGGTCTCAAACAATCGTCTAGGCAGTGGTACTTTAGGTTTCATCATGCCATTACCTCTATAGGTTTTGAAATGATTGAACAAGACCATTGCGTTTACGTAAAATGATCCAAGAAAAATATTCTGATCCTTTCTTTGTATGTGGATGACATTCTTTTAGCTGGGAATGACATGAGTTCCATTGTCGCCACTAAGCAGTGGCTGTCCTCAACTTTTGAGATGAAGGACATGGGAGAAGCTAATTATGTGCTCGGGGTTAAAATCATACGTGATCGTCCAAAGAGACTTCTCAGTTTGTCTCAAGAGACATATATCAAGAAGGTCATTGAACGATTCCGTATGCATAACTCAAAACCCATAGACACTCCAATGGACAAGGCGTGTACTTTAACAAAGACCAATGCCCAAAGAATGATGAGGAAAAGAATCGGATGTCCAAAGTGCCTTACGCGGCTGCAGTTGGGAGTCTGATGTACGCTATGTTGTGTACGCGTCCAGACATCTGCTTTGCCGTTGGAATGGTGAGTCGTTATCAGAGTAATCCTGGACCCGCTCATTGGAATGCGGTGAAGAGGATTCTTCGATACTTAGGTGGAACAGCTGATCTCGTCCTGTGCTATCATGGTGGAGACTTGAGATTGAGAGTATACAGCGATGCTGATTGGGGCGCTGATAGAGATGAGCGCATATCCACTTCAGGTGGAGCTATCTCTTGGTACAGCAAGAAAAAGTCTTGCATCGCCCTATCCACGATAGAGTCGGAGTATGTTGCTTGTTCAGCAGCAGTCCAGGAAACTGTTTGGTTGAGGTCATTCTTACAGGCTCTAGGGGTTACAGCTCATGCAGATGAGTCTGTCATTTTTCACTGTGTCAATACAGCTACCCTAGATTTTGTAACGGACCCCAAATATCAAACACATAGGCCTTCGTTATCACTTCATTAGAACTTTAGTTGCGCAAGGAGAGGTGACCATGAAGCATATACCTACTGGCAGAATGGTGGCTGATCCTTTGACCAAGCCTATTGCTAGAGATGTTTTCCTTTCTCACATTAGGAGTATGGGACTACGTAGGTTTTGATATGTTTATGGCATCTTATGTACTTGACATTATTTATTACATTAAATTTTTGTTCCTTGATTTGAGTTTATTATGGAATGAATGAATAATCTTTGTGATTACATATACATCCTTATTGAGAGTGTCACCAGGCTCGAATTGACCCACTCACACGGGTAATTCACCTTGGCGCTAAGATAGCGAGCAAGATGAGACATAATTGTCTTAAGCGCCAAGTGGGCGAATAAGATGATACAGCTTATAAAGCAAACATGTCGCCTTAGTTGGAGCTAAGATGAGACCTAATAAATGTAGGTCGATCATAGAGTATCTCCACAACTCTATGTAGCCTGTTTACAGCCGAATGTGAGATTTCAGGCAGGCACTATGAGAGTGACTGGGCTGAAAAACTCAGGTTAGGCGCTTGTACAGCGACTAGACTTAGATTCGTATGGCGTATTTTATTATACATTTATGTGACACGCCCTTGCGGGTTACGCCATAGCATGCAAATCATACTGCATGTGCTAAATGCAGACCAACAGTGGGAGTGACGAATGAATCCTTGCTTCGTCACTGTGTGAGCCACTTGGATCGAAATTTTTGATCCTATATGGTACCCTTTTCACCTTAGACTATGTCATGAAGAGGATACTCAATGTCGCTACTTTAGCATGTACCCTTGGATCATGGATGATGCGGTCTCGCGGGGCATGTCTAGGAAAGCGGTTGGGTCTAATTGGAATGACATGAGGGCTTTGGGAAGAAAGTTCAATATTACATCATGTTGTGTGATTCATAGCCCGGGCGACTTTGTCGATTTTCGTTTCGATATGAGTCATGAATACATAACATATAAGAGGTTTAACACTGCTCACTATGAGGGATTTGAGAGTGTTTAATCTGGTGTAGTTGAACTATCTGGGGTACATACGAGATTTTTTGAGAGTGATGTATTGTGTTAGTTTGGTGATAACTTAATACAATACTCCTCAACTGGACATCCTTTCTCGTAGGTCGCACGTTCCATTTCCTGTATGAGGAGATGAGTGGACGAGAGATAAAGAGGGACTGTACGATTTATTTGCCCTGTCTGTGGGCGAGTGGGAGCTGTTAATAAATTGGGTCAGTGGACCCATTATCCGCCCACTAACAGATAATGTATATTTGTTAGTTTGGATAAATACAGTTATTTAGAGAATATTTATCTCTTAAGTGTTTGAGATAAATACAATCTTTATCTCCTAAGAGTTGGAGGTAAAGCCAGTCTCTAATTGTATCTCTATATAAAGGCTAGAGATATCCCAATAAATCATAAGTCAATAGTAATAACCCTCTCTCTATAGCACTCTCTCTAGAGCAATCACCAAGCTCTAGGATTTGGTTCGTGGACGAAGAAATTGACTCTAGTAGCCGTTTTCGTACCTGCGAAAAAGATCAAGCGTGTTGAAGGCTCGTAACAACAAGGATCCTACGTCGGAATATTCGGAGACTTCATACGGTATGTTTCCGAACCCACTACGTGTTACGTGGTAGCGCAATAATTGTTGTAATCATTTCAACAGTATTGCATTGTCAGACAGTTTCATTAAAGCTTGTAAAACAATTTGTTAAAATATTGTTAAGCAATGCAGGTGTCATTTGGATCATCACATCTATGAATAGATTCCTATTATCTTGTATCAGTGATAGATATGTCAATGAGCTTACTAAATTTGCAAAAGAAGTTCTGACAGTTACACGTTTTGAAGACACTATGGCATTAAGATTTTATTAGTCAAAGCTTAGCTTAGGATCCTGTGCCTTTTGAACTGAATTTTCTTACATTTAAAAACTAGCAAGCAAGTATTCCCTATAATCAGAGAGAGATATGTTACCTATGACGTATGAGTTCTTTGGTCATTATGCTTTCAAAAGCAAAATTATCTAATGACTAATCGAAGAGCTAAGTTTATATCAAGAGTAATGACTGTAACCACGTGCTGGTTGATCTTATTATAGTGTTTGAGTACACAAAATGGTATCGGATGAAGAACTAGAAAACATTTTGTTTTGAGCTTAGCATGTGAGGCCTGAAATCAGGTAGAAAGGTTTGCTTTTTCTAGATTCCTTAAACCAAATGACTTCCATAGTAAGCCACACAAACTTATAAATGCAGATTACCCCAACCGATTGCATGGCCCGTGATTTCCAATGTAACGAAAAATGAAGTTTAACTTAGATGAATAAAGAAAAAGAATATCTGAATTTTATCAAGTTCCTTATGGGTCCGATTGGATCACAGAATTAGGCTTGGAATTGAGATAAATTTTGGATTTCTTTTTGGTCCAACGGAAGATTAAATTACGTAGAAAGCATTTAAATACAAATAAAAAACTAGACCCTAGTGAGGGCAAGCACCCGCTATATCTACAACTAACAGGAGGATAACCACATCCGGTGGTTGCATGAGATACACAAAAGAATCTCTCTGTTGCTTACCAATTTTGGCCAAATAATCTGTGCATTGGTTGCCCTCTCTCTATACATGCTTAATTACAGACTTAGTGACTTTCAGTAGGTATCTAGCATCAAAGATGAGGCTGTTCAAAGGGTGTCTCTCAATGTTTTCTGCTGAAACTAGGTCCACTACAACTTTGGAGTCCGTTTGAAGGGTTACATCAGTGAAGCCTTTTTCTTTAACGACTTGAAGTCCTTTGATGATTCCAAATAACTCAGCCTCCAGAGCTATTGCAGTTTGTATGTTGCCATAGAATCCTCCTAGCCAAGTCCCTTGACAGCTTCTCAGGATTCTCCATATCCTCCCTCCATCTTTGAGTTAGCACAGCCATCCGTGCATACATTAATTGTACCTGCGACAGGAGGACACCAAGTAACTATTCTTTGGTTTTTAACTATGTTCTTCCTTTTTGATTCAAAAGCATCCTCAATTTCATTAGCAAAACGTATGCCTAGTCTCCAGCTTGTGTCCCCAGGAATATTCACATCTTCATAGCAGGCTTTGTTTCTACCTTTCCAAATTTGCCAAAGAATAGCTATGAAAATGTAATTCCATTGGGTATTGCCGAACTCAGTTCCCTGTTTCTCTTTTATGTTAATTCTCAGCCACGTTTCCATGTCCAAATTATCTTCTTGCTCAAGGTGGTGGAGAGAGAAAATTTTCCTCCATAATTCTTGAGCCTTTGACAACCTCTAATTATATGCTCAGTAGTTTTGAGCTCACTGTCACACCTCGAACACCTGGCATCACTGGTTAAGTTTCTAGAAACACGCATATAATTTGAAAGAATTCTATTATGCAAAATCAGCCATATGAACATAATAATCTTTTGGGGGGCATGAACTTTCCAAATCCAGTTCCAAGTCACATTGGTGATGTGGGGGTCCTGGAGTCTAAGGAAGATCTTATAGGCATTAGCTATGGAAAATTTCCCATCAGGTTTGGACCCCAAACAAGGGAAGTCTTCCCTAACTTGCTCAAGGGGCAAATAAATTCTTTGAAAGAGACTGGCTTTTTGCTCATCCACCGTACTATTAATCTTACAGAGGTCCTACTCTCCATTGGTTATAACTGTTCGAATTGTTGCAAGAAACAGGCAAGAACAACTCCAAAAATATAATATAAAATAGTTCTCTCTTAAGACGATTTGTGCCCCTTCGGAGAATTACCACCGGTGCAGCAAGCAATGTGGGACTAAAGTACTTTATAATTTTACTCAAAACTTCAATGCTTTTTCAAAACCAATCTTGAAAACAAAAGAATTTTTTGTTAAAATACTCCAACAATCCCCCACTTATTTTAATAAAAAAATTCACAACTTAGACAGTGGACAAAAGGTGAGAGTCTCATGCATTGTGAAAGTGGCTCTGCCTTGAAACCTTCACTTAGTGTTTCAGTCTTCCCGTATTAGAGCCAAAATGGACTCAGCCTTGAAACGATGACTACTTAAGGATATGTAGAAGACATCACACACATGAAACTCAAGGTATCATATACCAAGCTTCATAAGCCAGCACGTTATGGCCATGTGCTTTATCCCAGTTTTCATGAGTGCTCAAGAGAATTAGCCTGATTCTCATAGGAAGCGGCCTCACTTCCACACTCATATAGGTGAGTCTATCAATGATGCTCTCGTAACTATTACATCCCACTCGTATGGGTTATAGAACTCATTAAGAGATTACAATGAATCTCAACCTCCAATATCGTTACGAGAAACATGTACTTACACCATAGGGAGGGACATTATCATAAGACAAAAGTAGTACATGTACAACACCAGTCACTCTATAATTCGTTGGTCTCCTTACCTAGTTCTTGGGATCTCTAGTCCCTAGGAGGTTGTATCCTTATAGGTGACTTATACATTCTTGGGCTTAAGTCCCATCCCTTTCGATGTATACCAGATCTTTTCTCTAGCTAGAGCTTTTGTAAGTGGATCAGCGAGATTATCGCCTGATCTCATATAATCAATATTGATCGCACCTTTGCTAAGGTATGATCTCACAGTACTGTGTTTTCTTCTAACTGATCTAAAATTTCCATTATAATACTTACTTTGCACTCTGCCAATGGCTGCAGTGCTATCACAGTGAATCAAGACAGGTGGCACTGGTTTTTCCCACATAAGCATCTCGAACAATAGATCTCGTAGCCAACCTGCTTCTTCACTTGCCGAAGCCAAGGCAATTAGTTCGGCTTCCATGGTGGATTTGGCAATTATCTGTTGCTTCTTAGATCTCCAACATACAGCTCCACCACCTAATGTAAACACGTAGCCTGTTATTGACATGGAATCTCCAGATTGAGAATTCCAATCTGCATCACTAAAACCTTCAAGAACAGCTGGTTGCCTTTGATACATCAACCCATGGTTAATAGTTCTTTTAAGATAACCCATAACACGATACATGGCATTCCAATGTTCAAGACTAGGTTTACTTATAAATCTACTAAGAACACCAACAGCATATGCAATATCAAGCCTTGTGCAATCAGTAGCATATCTAAGACTACCAATTATACTTGCATATTCTTTTTGATTCATAACATCAACATCAAGCTTAGTAGGATATAAATGATTTTGAGGATCAAAAGGAGTGCATGCAGTTTTGCAATCAAAATATTTGTATTTCCTCAAATTTTTCTTAACATAATGAGCTTGATCAAGAAATATGCCATCACGAGTTCTAGTAATTTTCATACCTAGAATCACATCAGCTTCACCCAAATCTTTCATTTCAAAATTCTTTTTTAACAAAGATTTGGTGAATTCAATAATTTTCATGCTAGTGCCGAAAATTAAAAGATCATCCACATACAAGCAAATGATAACATGCTCACTATTTTCAGATTTATAGTAGATGCATTTGTCACTTTCATTTGCTTTAAAACCACTAGCTATAACACATTGATCGAATTTATCATGCCATTGTTTGGGAGCCTGTTTCAACCCATATAGGGATTTAATTAACTTGCACACCTTGCTTTCATGCCTTGGTTGTATGTAACCTTCTGGTTGGTCCATATAAATCTCTTCTTCCAATTCTCCATTTAAGAAGGCTGTTTTAACATCCATTTGGTGAATCTTTAAGTTATGGATCGCTGCTATAGCAATTAAAAGCCTAATGGATGTTATTCTAGTGACTGGTGAGAAAGTATCAAAAAAGTCAATATCCTCTCGTTGTTTAAACCCCTTTGCAACCAACCTTGCTTTAAACTTGTCAATTGTACCATCAGGTTTAAACTTCTTCCTTAGAATCCATTTACAACTTATGGATTTACAACCCGAAGGTAAGTCAACTAACTTCCATGTTCTATTAGCCATTAAAGACTCTATTTCATCATTTATAGTTTCTTTCCAAAGGTCAGAGTCTGGTGAAGATAAAGCTTCTTCTAGGGTAATAGGACTTCCCTCAACATTATATACAAGGTAGTCAAGGCCAAAGTCTTTCTCTACCCTTGCACGTTTGCTCCTTCTATGTTCTTCGTTTCTTATACTAAGAGGTTGTGAGGAACTTGCCTCTTGACTAGGTTGGGATGATTCTAATGGTTTTGGTTTCTTCACCCCCACTATCTTTGGATTTATAAGGAAACTTATCTTCATGAAATATCACATCCATAGATTTAACCACAACATTGTTCTTAAGATCAAGACACCTATAAGCTTTACTATTAAGAGCATAACCCACAAAAATGCAATGTGATGCTCTAATTCCCAATTTGGTAATTTTCGGGTCAGAAATCCTCACAAAGGCTAAGCAACCCCAAACTCTAAGGTGTTCTAAATTTAGTTTTCTATTTCTCCATAACTCATAAGGAGTTTTGAGGATTTTCTTTCTAGGTGTTCTATTAAGGGCATAGTTTGCAGTCAAGAGAGCTTCGCCCCCAAAGATTCTTAGGTGCACCAGAGCTAGCAAGCATGGCATTAGTTAAATTGATCAAGTTTCTATTTTTCCTTTCAACCACGCCATTAGAGGCTGGCGAATAAGGAGGGGTAGTTTCATGAACTATCCCTAAAGATTGGATATATGTGATAAGGCCTAAGGAGTCATATTCCATGCCTCTATCACTTCTCAATCTTTTTATCTTCCTGTCAAAACGATTTTTTACTTCCTTGATAAACACAGTAAGCATTTCAAAAGCATCACTTTTATTTTTCATGAGATAAACATAACAATATCTAGAAAAATCATCAATAAAAGTGATAAAATACCTTTTTCCACCACGTGTCAAAATGTCTTCAAATTCACATATATCTGAATGAATTAACTCTAGTAATTCAGAATTTCTTTCGACTTTGTGGTGAGGTTGTTTAGTGATTTTGGTCATGCTACAAAATTCATATTTCTCAAGTTCATTATGCAACTTAGGCAAAAGTCCTACATGACTCATATCTTTAAGGTATTTGCCATTTATGTGACAAAGACGAGCACGCCAAGTATTCACACAAGACACAATATAAACGGAAGTAGAAGTCTTATTCATTTCAACATTGAGTTTAAACATACCATCACATGCATAGCCTTTACCAACAAACATACCGTTTTTTGACAGAATAAATTGATCGGACTCGAAAGTCTGCTTGAATCCTGCCTTGTTTAGGAGATAACCGGACACCAAGTTCTTCCTAATATCCGGAATGTGTAGCACGTCCTTAAAGGTCAAAATTCTGCCCGAGGTAAACTTAAGAACAACATCTACCATGCCTAAGACTTTTGTGGAATGAGAATCACCAAGCAAAACCTTTTTGTCTTTTTTCTACCGGAACATAGTTTTGAAACCAATTTGTATCATGACAAACATGTCTTGAAGCCCCGGAGTCGGCCAACCATCCTTCTTCACTTCCAACCAAATTTATTTCCAAAATCATAGCAACAAGTGGTTCTTCGGTAACATTAGCTTGTGGCGTTGAACCGAATTTCCTATAACGACAATTTCTAGCATGGTGCCCTTGTTTTCCACAAATAAAACATGCACCATTTGCAAAACCTTCATTTGCAAAATTATTGTTGCTAGAATTGTTATTTGAATTTTTATTTTTCTTGTTGCTATTTTCACGGTTGGAAGATTGGCCTTGATTCCACTTCTTCGAGGCAAAGAAAGAATGTTGATTTTTAAAACCTTTGTTTTTCATATGCTTGCCTCTACCATTCAAAAAATTATTTTGCCTTTGAAAATTATTTTGACCCTTAGGAGCGCTATCACTCGACGTTAGGAAGTTTATCTTAGCACCATTACCATTGGCATTACCGTTACCTTGGTGGCTATTGGCATGTGTGTTGTTTGCAAGAGCTTCATTCTTCTTGTCTTGCTTTCTAGCTTCCTCCTCAATTTGAAGCCACGCCATGAGGTTGACAATCGACAGTTCCGATTGCTTGTGACGTAGGCCTTTTTGGAACTCTTTCCATGAATTCGTCAACTTGTCTATGATGGCAGTCAATTGCATTTGTTCGTCTACTTTGATTCCTTCGGAGATGATTTCGTGTACAATCATCTGGAGGTCGTGCGTCTGAGCTACAACCGACACGTTCTCCGACATCTTGTAGTTAAAAAAATGGCTGCATGCGTACTTCTTTTTTCCTGCTTCTTCGGTGTCGTATTTTTGCTGCAACGCTTTCCACATTCTCTTGGTAGAATTGTAAGTATGAGAATAATAATAATCGTAAAGCTCATCTGAAAGACAATTGAGCAAATAATTACGACAATCTTCTTCATCGTTTTCCCACTTCGTTGCATACTTTTCATGCTCCGCCAACTCCTCCTTACTCATATTTTTTGTATCTACCTTCTTTGGATTTTTGGCATTTAAAATCCACACTACCTTCATCAACTTAAGATAGAACAATACCTTTCTAGCCCACCTTTTGAAGTTCTGACCACCAAAACGAAATGGCTTATTCAAGTCATTCGTGTTGGCAGCAGGAGCAGCAGAAGTCATGGTGGAATCCGCCATCGAGGAATCGTCTTAAATTGTTGAAATTGTTGCAAGAAACAGGCAAGAATAACTCCAAAAATATAATATAAAACAGTTGGCTGAGGCGCTGACTAGGTCACTTTCTTAAGACGATTCGCACCCCTTCAGAGAATTATCACCGGTGTAGCAAGGTTATTGACGCGTCGCCTCCGGGATACAACAGCCCAGCTTTCACTGCTGCTTCACTCGTAATTCTGCACAAACGAATAAAGCAGAAGCTTCATTCGATACCTTACCAAAATGCCCACAAGTCTAAGTGTTTAGAAATCAGAAAAGAGAGTTTGAGAGTTTTGTGTTGAAAAGTGAGGAAGAGGTCTCCTTTTATAGGTGAAGAAAAATAGCTGTTGGAAATCTGTTACAAACAAAATAAATCCAAAATTTATTTCAGAAACTTGTATCTCCCCCACTTGTCCTTCCCCCCTTGAACGTGGGAGTCTTAAACTCAAGCACATCTTACTGAAAGGCCAAGGAGTATCACTTTATATACTCCTTAAAGTCCTTTACAATAGCCAAAGTGGTACAAAAACTTTCCAAAAGTTTAAGTATGTAAGAAAATTTTTACTTTCCATTTTCAAGCAATGTGGGATTAAAGTACTTTATAATTTTACTCAAAACTTCAATGCTTTTTCAAAACCAATCTTGAAAACAAAGAGAATTTTTTGTTAAAATACTCCAGCAATAACACTTTCCAACTTGACAGATTGTTCATTGTTCTCACTGGTCTCCATGAAAGGTTCATCCCCACACCACCAATCGTACCAGAAATCAATCTTATTTCCTTTATTGACAATCCATTTCTAACCTTTTTGGATAACAAACTTGGCTTTCATACTGCTCCTCCACGTGGGAGAATTACTAGGTTTCTTAGACCAAAGTCTAGGGTTCTCATTTTTAACATATTTGTGTCTCAAGACTTTGACCCAAAGCAAGTCTTCATCATTAATAATCTTCTATCTCAGTTTTGTTAGACAAGCTATGTTATTATGTTCAGCCTTCCTAAACCCAAGACCTCCCTGAATTTTAGGGGTACAAACAGTGTCCCACTTAATAAGATGAATTTTCTTTCTTTCCCCAGTGTTCCCCCCCCCCCCACCCCCCCCAAAGGAAAGCTTTGTTGATTTTATCAAGTTTCTTAGTAACCGCTCTGGGCAGGGCATGAACATGCATTATATGGGCAGGTATGGCTGAGGTGATGGATTGGATCGGGGCGGTTCTACCAGCAAATGACAGCAATTTGGATTTCCAAGCAGACAATCTTTTCTGCACTTTCTGAAAAATCTGGTTATAAAGATTTCGGGACCATCTTCTATGAATTAAAGGAATGCCAAGGTAAATACCAAGGTTCTCCCTCTTTGCTGAGTTATGATGGGGCCACCCTTAGAAACTCTTAAACCAAAACCATTTTTGTTATTCTTGCAATCATATATCATATGGAAAAGTTTTTCAACAGCCTGAATCATAATTCTGCTGGTTGGATAGCCTAATTAGAATTACAATTACAAGTCGTACTCAATTTCAAAAAATTAAAAATATAGGATAAAGTTCAAGTTCAATTCTTAAGTCTTATAACCTCGAAGTTACAATTCCAGCCGTCTTTTTCTGTCTCTTCACGTCTCACCACTCACCCGACGCCCGACGCTGTTTCTCTGAGTTATCTTCCTCCTCTCCTCTTTGATCAACCTCGCCATGGCAGCGACAGTCTCCTGTGCAGACGGTGGCGGCTATGATCTAATATTTTCCCGGCGACGGAGGCAAGATCAATTGTTTTGACGGCGGCGACGGCAACGGGTTTAACGATTTACGCTTTCTCGAGGCCGCAACCGCCATCTAGGTTAGTCAAACATCTATACTGATTTTGCTTTGGTTTTAGGTTGGGTTTGTCTCGGTTTACTGCTTTTGATTTTAATCATCAAAAGGAAGTTTTCTTTGCATCTCAGTTTCAAAATGGGTTTAGCCAGGAGATTACAGGACTAGAACGCGAGGAGCTATTGTCATGCATTGTTGCGGCTGCCGAAGGAGAACTTTAGGAGTTTGACACGGTTGACTAATTACCTATCGGAAATGTTATTTCTTTAGGAGCTATTTTTTGTTACTGTATATATGAGATGTAATTCCTTTAGGATATTTTGAAACTGTTCTTACTGATATTGAAACTGTTCTTTTTACCGGATGTTGGTCTATGGGTGTTGAAAAAATTGTGACTCGAATTTCAATCGGTGTTGTGAGAATTCCTTGTGACTTTCTTCGGAGAAACTTCATATTTTTATATATGTGCTTGAACCATTTTTTTCTTTAGTAATTTAAAATATAATTTAGTTTAGCAATTTTAATTCAATAGCAAATTTTTACAATTTTTTATTGGCAGCTATCTTGTTGCTCTCCCTCCCTCTCTCTCTCTCTTTCTCTCTTTCTCTCTCTCTCACTTTGGCAATTCCAATTCTTAACCTAATTTTCTATGCTAACGGATCAATAGAATCACAAATTCTATTCAATTCCAAGTCAATTCCAATTCTTTATAGTATGTGACGTTTGGCCATGGTGAGTTGGTGATCTGCTGGGTGGTGGCCGGCTGTCACGGTGGTGGTTGGCTAGACACACAGAGATAGAAGAGAACATGAGAGAGAGGGGGGGGGGATGTAAATAAAACAACTTTTTACAATTTTTTATTGGCAGCTATCTTGTTGCTCTCCCTCCCTCTCTCTCTCTCTTTCTCTCTCTCTCTCTCTCACTTTGGCAATTCCAATTCTTAACCTAATTTTCTATGCTAACGGATCAATAGAATCACAAATTCTATTCAATTCCAAGTCAATTCCAATTCTTTATAGTATGTGACGTTTGGCCATGGTGAGTTGGTGATCTGCTGGGTGGTGGCCGGCTGTCACGGTGGTGGTTGGCTAGACACACAGAGATAGAAGAGAACATGAGAGAGAGGGGGGGGGGATGTAAATAAAATAACTTTTTAACCGCTACTAAGTGTAATTACACTTGGTACCGATTAGGCATTATATGCTTTCCTGGGAGGGGCTCGAGGGAGTCTTGGGAGGCGTGCGAGAGACATTTTGGACTCAATTCCTAATTGTTAGTCTGTTACAACGAGTAGCGGTCAAGCTAGTTAGAGTATAAAAAAAATAATTTGAGCCGTCCACACTAGTGAAAGGCTAGATGGATTGCAGAGAAATTGTTATTTTTTCACAGGTAGATGTGGATGGCACCCCATGCGCGCGTGCGTGTGTCAAAGGAAATTCCATTTTGATCTAATTTTTCTCCCTGAAGTACTAAAATGGTCAACCTATTACTCTCTCTGTCTCTAAAAAACTGATCATATTTTCTTTTTGGACCGTCCCACAAAAAGTGATCAGTTTCAAATTAAAAAAGATTCTGTAAGTATTTTTACATATTTACCTCTTTTATACTTTTTTTATTTTATTTCTCTCACCACATGTAATTCTCTACCAACTCATTCTCTATTTCATGGTCCACCACTTTACACTTTTTTTTTATTTTATTTCTCTCTTCACATTTAATACTCTACCAACCAATTTTTTTTTCATGGCCCACTCTCTTCTCCCTCTCTCTAAAGTGTAAAATGGAAAAGACACAATATATAACCTAAATCCTTAATATACGTGCAAAATGAAATGGATCACTCTTTAAGGGATGGATGGAGTACTATTCTGTGAAAAACTTAGGGGGTACTTTTGTTATATTCTTCCTCCTCTTTCTTTTTCATTTTCAGTCGACACTTTGAAGCTCTACCACTTTGGCCACTCCATCGAAGCCACTCCTCCATCAAAGCCACTTTATCAAAGCTCCACCATTACGATGGTACATCTCTCTATCATTGAGAGACCAAGACCCTCCAAGGGTTTGATACCATTTCTAGGTGGTTTGAAAAGCTTATTGTAACAATTATTGCTAATAGATATTTCAGTCACTAAAATGATTTAGACAAAATTGCATAAATTTGATAGTGATATCGTGGTTACTGAAAATGTAACGGTTAAGAATATTGACGAAGTTGTTTTGGTTAGGGGTTTCGACAAGTAGAACTAGTACAAATCTTATATCAGTGGTACGAAGAAAGGTTGCTCTTTGTACCATTTATGTCTTTATTGATCTTTATGGTGCCATATTGACAACTATCGTTGCAACCGGTTCCTAATGCAAAAACGTGCTCCCAGTCTAAACTTGGAGCTTAATAAAAAGTTGAATCAGTGGAGAAGCACATTACGGTGTGAAAAACATTTCGCCATATGCCCACTAAATGAGTTTGATTGTCGTTAGACATATATAGTGAGAATAGTTTGAATTGAAGAGCAATGTTGTAGATTTAAAATTCACATCTTTTTCTTGTTTCAACATATTAGAAAGTGAATGCATTAAGAGTCCAATTGGATCACAAAATTGGTCTTTAAACTTGGGTTTGATTTGCAATTGGACCACAAGATTACAATTCCATTGTTTGGATCATCTATTCCAAATACAAAATTAAATTCTTACCCTATTTCATGAAATTAAATTATAATTGTTGGCCCATTTCCATTTCTTATGTCTCTAGAAGTTATAATTCCAAGAAGGAACCAATACTTGGCTGATCGGCTGCCACCTCCTTGTTATAGACTTTTGATCTCTGTGCCGCCGTCAGACCTTTGTCGGAAAGCCGTGGTCACTAGCGGGCTTCCGTCATATGACAGGCAGGCTTCACTACCATCGTCTTAATTTTGCCTCTGGCAGCACCTCTATTGGCAAAAGTTGTGAATTTAAAGTAACAAATTATATTTTGACCAAATATATTTTGATTTTTGAACTTTACTATTTATCTAAACAATGAAGTTAGCATGAAACTTTTTTTTTTTGTTGTAAATTCATTGTTCAATTCTAGGTCCGATGCAATTTAAGCCAAAAAGAATATGAATCGAGGAGTAAGATTGTGCATTCAGTTGAAATCTATCTTTTAATCATGTCAGCGATTAGATATTTCATCTCTCTCTCATAAATTGATCATATTTTATTTTTGGACCTTCCTACAAAAATTGATCACTAAGAAAGATTTTGTAGGCACTTTACATATTTACCATTTCTATATTTTTTTAATTATATTTCTCTTTCTACATTTAACTTTCTACCAACTCATTTTCTCTCTCCTAGTCCACCACTTTATACTTTTTTATTCTTTTCTCTCTCTCTACATTTAACACTCTACCAACAATTTTTTTCTTTTTTGACCCACTTTCTTCTCTCTCTCTAAAGGGTAAAATGAAAAAATATATAATATATAACCTTAATTCTTAATATGCTTGTAAAGTCAAAATGGTCGAATTATCAGGGACGGAGGGAGTAAAATGCACTGCTTACATGTTTCTTTTTAGTCATGCCAAAATGATAAATATATTAGTATCTAAACACTCGTCTTCATGTCTCTCTCTCTCTCTCTCCAAACAAAATACATCTTCATGGTTCACAAATTGACAGAAAGAATCAATAGGGATGTAAAAATTTTGTATGTCATTGTTGACTTGCTGCTGACAAGAAGGTGCGTGATTTTTCTTTATATATTTGTGACTGATTTTCTGTGAAAAGGAACAACGGTGGAACAATTTGGAGTTAAAGTCTTATGCAATTGATATTTGATCTACGTTTTAATCAATTTGAGCACCACTTTATATGCTATAGTCATTATATAACTATTAGCGACAAAAATGTTGTTTAAAAAACGTTTAAACGTAAGTTTTGAACTTTAAAGACCTTTATGTTTTTCATCTTTTGATCTTTTTTATATAGCATTAGTTGGACCATAGGTTTTGGTTGAGTAATGTTGGGCTTTCAAAATTCAATCTTGAAAATTCTCGTCAGCACGCTATGAGTTACTAAAGATAGCAACATTTATTGTCCTAAATACAAGAATCAGGGTGCACCACAAAAATCCGGGTCCTAGATATGAATGCCCTTCTTGAGTTTGTCATAATTTTTAGATGATTTGAAAAGCTTGTTGTTGGAATCATCACAAAGAAGTATCTTACTCACTAAATTGATTTCAACAAAATTCGCGTAAGCTTGACGAGGTTATTAAAATCGTAACACTTAGAATATTGTCAAAGGTGTTTGAGTGGGGTTTTAACAAGCATGATGGCATAGACCTTACCTGTATGGTACAAAAATGCTCTTTTTACTGTTTCAACTTGTATCGACCACTACGATGTATTAATAACTACGTTGCAAATGGTTCATGGTGAGGAAATCTGCTCTCCCCATTTGGAACTTGGAGCTTAAATTGAAATGGAGGAGAAGTGAAGTTAGTGAAATATATTTCACCATAAGCCTTCATATACCTAGTAAATAGTAGGAGTGTGATTGTTGTTAGACATATGTAGCAACAAAAGAGTTTGAATCTTAGAGCAAGATGGTAAATTAAGTTGAACTCCATCTTTCAATTGTGTGAGCTATTTCATGAATATAAGTAATTAAATCTCGCCATGGAATTGGGGGGCTGCATTTGGAATTGGAGCATTCCATGTCATCTATTTGGAATGGTAACTCTGATTCTTACCCAAATCTATTGAATCAATTTTATGCTGGCATAGGTCCAACTGTTATGTTGCTAGCTAGACGTTATAATTTCAAGAATGGCTCACCACTGGACTGCCGTTGGACTTCTATATGAACACCACTGTTGGGCTGCCACCGCCGGCGGCCACTACTATTGTCGGAGTTGCACATTCTTTTATGACCAAATGTAATTTGATTTTTAAATTTTACTCTATATCCAAACAACGAACTTTGATTTTCTTTAATACAATTTTTAATTCCCTTCGTGGTTAAATCTGAGAGCAAGCTTGTAGATTTAGTTAAACTCCACCTTTCAATCTTTTTGGCTAATCGATTTAACGTACTTTTCTTATTCCTGTGCATATTATATTTATAATTTTGACATATTCAACTTCTAAATATGTTTCAACTTTTGGTAATGTCGAAAACTTATTTATACTTAGTATCCAGAGGCCTGCTCTCTCTCTCTCTCTCTCTCTCTCTCTCTCTCTCTCTCTCCAACCTCCGCTTCCTCGCCAAACAAAATCCATCTCCAGTTCCAACCGTCCGAAGGACCAGAAACTGATTTCTTTGCAAGGGGTACCCAAACTTTTCGGTGTCAAAATTTAATAAAATTGATTTTTAACCTCTGATGCTAAGGAAAGAGGGTTCGTACCTACGTGGAGGTGCCACGAAGGCTGCAGTCTGAGTCAGCTTCCAAATGTACAAAGTGAAAGACAGTAAGGGCGGAGTAAGGGCGGAGAGCAAGGCTTCCCAGACAGACCGTGAGGAGTGGCAGTACTGTGGAGACAAAGCTGAGATGAACAAGGCCGGCAGTCAATGGTCCAAGTCGAGGTCCGAGTCAGGGTCCAATGCTACGATCCAAAGCTGTGTTCAAGATTGTGTCCAATTTGTGTTTCTCTATCTAGAATCCAAGAGCTCTTGACTTCTAGAGTGAGAGTGAAATTGAGAGAATGAGCAAAAGTCCCTTTAATGATGTCCATAGTCCACTATTTATAGAAAACAGTGTGCCTGTGTCATCAAGTGCCACACGTTGTCCCTTGGGAGTGACACGTCACCAGGGGGTCCAAAAATAGCAGTTCTCTGTTAAACTGTCGGTTCCTAAATTCGCACTGCCTTAACCCATACAGTGTCGCTCTACCTGTCTGAAAAGACTGAAGACACCATGACGACATGATCAGAGTAAGCCCGTTGCCCTAGCCATTGCTCCAAGCCCTTACTAAATCCCATAAGGTACGTCAAGGGACTCGTAAAGAATCTAACAGTGGTGGGGGTTGCCCCTGTGACCAACTACCAGGCGGACTAGGCTTGATGCCTTCCAAAAACCTGCTCTCGTCCTGAAGTGACCCGGGGGTCATCGTCCTAAGGGCACCGATGATCACCGGTAACGTGAGTGGTCATGGTCGCAGCTCAGTGCCTAGTGTCATGCAAGTCACCCCAGGTGGCGATAGCTTCGTCATAACGAGCTTATCCCGTTACGAAGGGTCCTTGTGCCGGAGCACTACGAGCGGAGCCCCTCAGAATACTGCACACTCCGGAGAATGGGTCGAAGCATGTTCCACATCAATGGCGGGGGTGCATGGTGTGGTGAATGAGTGTGGTGCCCAGAGGCATGTAACATGACTGTGGCGCATAGGGGCAGTGCCTACAGCACAAGACATTGATTGCGGCACATGGGCGCGGTGCCTACAGTACAAGACATTGATTGTGGTGCATGAGTGCGGTGCCTACAGCACAAAACATGATTGTGGCGCATGGGCGCGGTGCCTACAACACGAGACATTGATTGTGGAGTATGGGCGCAGCGACGACCATCACGGGACAACACCTGGTGCGGGGGGCACATGTCATGGCAATGGCGCACGGGAGCGGCGACAACCGTTGTGGAGACGGCGTACGGGCATGGGTCAGGGGTTCTAGAGACTGGGAGTGGGCCAAGTGTGTACGTTGTATCAAAATAATAAATGCGATCTTTAGTAATGAAAAAGTTAGGAATGATGGTACACGGTTGTCGGTGACGGGTCATTCAAAGGTAGCGCGGGATTTTGGGTGACGGGCATCGAGGAGGCGGTGAGCGACTGCGAGTGACGGACTACGGACTTCGCGAGGTTGGTGTGCGAGCATCGGTAAGCATCGCGGAGGTGTAAAGACTCGTAAAGACAAGTGCGCGTGGGAAGGGAGGCCCAAAATCCAACCATTAGAGGAAGGCCAATGCCAACCCCTTAGGGAGGCCGAGGCCGACCCTAGGGGGTGGCCAAGGCAAAGGCCAACTCCTTCCAAGGGAGGCCAAGGTCAGTCCCCCTCTTGGTGAACTTCGGGCACGCCGACGGTAGGTGTTTTGGTGAGCAACGTGGAGTTAGGAAGTCGAGGTATGATGAGTGTGTTGTCGTTAGTCGCACCCACGTAACGAACAAGGTGCTAAAGTCACACACGAGGTGTACGAAGCGAACAATGTGCGACAATGACATTGGGCAAGAAGTGAGAAACCGGGGGGGAAGGCCAAGGCCAACCCCCATGGGAGGCCGAGGCCGACTCCATGGGGTTGGCCAAGGCCTTTGCCCTTTGACCCCGCTACTCCGGTTGCGCTATCGTGCGATGTTTTTGGTGAAAAGGTGCTCGGGTGGGAGTGGCATGATGAACGTGCTACCATGAGTCACGCTGACGTGAAATAATTGGCGCCTAAGTGGCGCAATCACCCAAATGGGTCTCGGGAGCGAATCGGGTAGCAATAAGAGGTTTTGTGTAATCCCTATTGTTGGTATGGGTGGTATAGGCAAAATCACTCTCGCTCAGCAGATCTACAATGATGAGGAAGTGAAGAATTCATTTGATCTCAAGGCATGGATCTGAGTCTCTGACGAGTTTGACGAATTTGCAATAACAGAGAGGATTTACAAACAGATCTCGTCAGACAGCTCCAAGTTCAAGGACTTAGAAAAGGTCCAGGTGGAGTTGTGAGAGATAATTTCAAAGAAGAAATTTCTCCTAATTTTAGATGATGTTTGGAATGAGAAATATGGAAAATGGGATGTTCTCTCACGTCCGTTTCAAGCTGGGGCTCTTAGAAGTACAGTTATTGTTACCACTCGCAACGTCAGTGTGGCATCAATCATGCGCTCGGTCCTGGATTATCACCTGGACCAGCTTGAGAATGAGGAAATTTGTTCCATCTTAGCTCACCATGCACGGGGATGGCAAAACTTTGATGCACGTCCAGGTTTCAAAGAAACCGGTGAGGCAATAGTGAAGAAATGTAAAGGCTTGCCTCTCGCAATGAAATCACTTGGTGGCCTCCTACGCACTAAGGGGAACCCAAATGAGTGGAAGGATGTACTAAATAGAAAGATTTGGGATTTACCTACGGAAAATAATGACATTCTTCCAGCTCTAAGGTTAAGTTATCAACATCTCCCTTCTCATTTGAAGCGTTTGTTTGCATACTGCTCATTATTTCCGAAGGACTATGAATTCGACAAGCACGAACTAGTCCTTTTGTGGATGACGGAAGGTTTCTTGAGGCCATCAGAAACTCACAGGGAGATGGAAGATGTTGGTTTCTGATGCTTTGACGAGCTATTATCAAGATCATTCTTTCAACGTTCAAAAACAGGTGCTGAATCACAATTTCAAATGCACTACCTTGTGAATGATCTAGCTCGACATGTTGTTGGACGTGTGTGCTTTAGGCTGGACGATAAGGCCAAGAACAATGTCCAGCACAGTAGGGATTCTCTCCTGAAGGCCCGTCACTCATCTTTCATTCATCATGAATATGATGGCTCCCAGAGATTTGAGGCTTTCAGTAGAGTACGTAAGCTCCGCACTTTCTTACCATTACCAGTTTTTAAAACTCATAGTTGGGAGGTTTTCTACTTAACAAACCAAGTAGTATATGACTTGCTGTTGCAATTGCACTTCTTACGAGTGCTATCCTTGAGTGGTTACATCATATTACAGCTGCCAAATGCCCTCAAAAATTTGAGACACTTCGATATCTTAACGTTTCTAACACTGGAATTAAACAGTTACCTGAATCTGTTAGTGAGCTCTACAATTTGTAGACATTACTTTTGCGGGATTGCAGGAGCCTAACTGAGCTGCCTGTAAACACTGGATATCTAATCAATCTAAGGCATCTTGACATCACTGGTACTGAGACATTAAAGGAGATGCCAGTAGGACTGTGTAAGATGGGTAGCCTGCAAACATTGTCAAAGATATTTATTGGCAGGGGATTGAAAGTGAAATAGTTGTGGGATCTATCGAATCTCAAGGGAGTGTTTTCCATCATCGGGTTGCAGTGTGTGATGGATGCTCAAGATGCAAGGAAGGCCAATTTAATGCGCAAGCAAGGCCTGGAAGAACTGGAGATGGTATGGAGTAGTGATTTTGATGATTCTAGGGATAAAATGATTGAAAAGGACATAATTGAGTTTCTTAAACCTTCTACAAACTTGAGAAGACTCAAAGTTAAACATTACGGGGGCGTGGAATTTCCTAGTTGGCTTGGGGATCCCTCGTTCTCCCAGTTGCGCACATATTGCTCCGTGACTGTAGACATTGTACGTCTTTACCATCACTTGGTCATCTAACGTCCCTCAAGAAGTTGCATATATCAGGTATCAAAGGAGTTAAAACAGTGGGTAATGAGTTTTGTGGCCTTGGCTGGCCACATGTAGGAGATGCTTTTCCATCACTTGAAACTCTGGAATTTGTTGATATGGTGAGTTGGGAGGAATGGTCCACTAATTTGAGTGAGGATGATGGAAACTTCCGACAAATGTTTCCTCGCCTTCGTGAGCTTATCATAGTTGGCTGCCCTAATTTAATCAGCATTTTCACTTCCGAAGCTTCGGTCGATCCGAGTCCTGAAAATAAGTCAATGCCAGGAAGTGCTTCTGACACGTATGGTTTCCGTCGCCTGTGCCACAAGTACCCTGGACATTGGAAAAATATCAGGGCTCGCTCAACTGCATGAAGGGGTTACACAGTTTACCGGAGAAAGCCTTGAAGTTCTAGTGATCGAGGAATGCAACGAACTGGTATCTTTGTGGCAAGGACATCCTGCATGTCATAATCTTGTCAATTTAAGGGAAGTAACAGTTAGTAAACTGTTCAGGACTAGTATCCCTAGTGGGAGAGGAAGGGCAAGAGCTGCCTCCGAATCTTGAGAAGCTAGTAATAGAGAAATACGACAAGCTTGAGAAGCTCCCAAATAGGTTGAAGAGCCTGAAATCTCTCAGATCGTTGAGTATCAAGGAATGCCCAATACTGGTTATCCTCTCGACATCCCCGGAAGAAGAGGTGCAAAGAAACATAAACGATGGCAAGGCTGAGGATATTAAGATAGAACCTCTCAGCTTGAAGACTTGGCAGTTTCTGGTCTTACGTCTCTGGCAGCCTTTCCATTAGGCCAGAGGATACCCGCCACACTGAAGAGACTTTTTTTACAAAGTGATTGCAACAAGATGGAGCCAGATTCAAAAGAAATGTGGTTACACAAGAGCGTTGTGCCATCTCCGTTGCTTGAATCTATAAACATCAGTGGCTGGGCGAATCCGAAGTTCTTGCCATGGTGCTTGTCCAACTTCGTGCACCTCACCAAATTGAGTATAGGCAATTGTCCGGGCCTAGAGTCAGGGGCGGAGCCAGAAAGTTTAATCGGGTGGTGCCAAAAAATTATAAGAAAAATTAATGGCTACCATAAAAAAATTCGCATCACTGTTTGATGTGTTAAATGCAGATTACTTAATTTGACAACTAATCATACAAGTTCACTATTCATACTGATTTACTTAAATTGGTAACAACAAATTACTAATTTTCTATAGAAAAATTACCTCTTATTGTTGATCTATTCTGTATTACTATTAATTATACGAGAAAAATAATTACGAATAAGTTAAAATACGGCAAGAATTTAAAAGAACTAACTTTGATCTTTTCTTTATAACTGTAAGTTTGAAATTCGAAAGAATGAAGATGAAAAAGTGAACGAAAAAAACAAAAAAAATATGACGGCCGGTGAGACAAAAAGTCAAAGACACAATAAAATGAAATAATACATTAAGGTTTTTAAAATATAATGACAAGTTTCCTAAATATTTTAAACTTGATTAACCATTACATAAAATAGTTAAACACAAATTTTCAAATTTGGGGGGTGCCACGGCCCCTCTTGGCCATGCTTTGCATCCGCCCCTGCCTAGAGTCATTTCCGGAGATAGGGGGCTTTCCCCCCAGCCTGGTAAATCTTTGGATCCTTGACTGCCAGAACCTCAAGTACTTAATCCCAGATGATGATCAGATGCAAGGCCTCGCATCTCTTACTGATCTGAGTATATTCAACTGCCCGAATCTCAAGTGGCTTCCCCGACGTTGTTGGCCTCCCAACCTAAAATCGCTATGGATTTGGGGGGAAATCAAGGGGCCCAGTGGAGGAGGGTTGGGCCCACAGAGACTCCCGAACTCTCTTGCTGAGCTCATAATTATTGGAGGAGGAGTAGAGTGCTGGTGGTACAACTCCCTTGAGCTCCCTGAAAACAACTCTCTAGCCGAGCTCTTTATCTCTAATTTGAAGAATTAGGGGGAATGCATTCCCAGGGGCCTCCTCCAAAGCTTCACCTCCCTTGAACGTCTCGAGATAGAGGATTGCCCAAAGTTTCGATCACTGTCGCGTGGGCTGCTTCCCACGCTTTCAAGCCTAGTAATTAAAGAATGCCCGCTTCTGCAACGAAGGTGCTCCAAGGAGAAGAGAGATTATTGGCCCCTCATAGCCAACATCCCCCAGCGTGGAATTGGGAGATAAAAATATCACTCACACACGTGGATTTAAATCTCTACCGGTATACCCCAATTAAAATCATTTCACAAGCTAACTGATTCAAGGCTACCAGTTTTTGTCTAATGTACTGAACTTATATATATGTGTTTAAAATAGCTAGAATAATCAAGATGGCTCTTGATCTTACTTTTTATGTCAGTAGCATCGATGAACGGAGCGTGGCAGCTTGCAAAGTCCTTTTATGAATCATATGTTTCTCTTGTTTGAAAACAACAACAATAATCAATCTTATTTCATTGTTCTCTCCTCTTTCTATCACTGTATATATAGAAGGGAAATTTAAATTAAAAATCAATTTTCTAGTATCAATTAGTGTCTAGATTATCATTTGGTGAGTGGATTTGTGATGGAAGAAAATTTAAAGGGATTAAACTCTATAATGAAGTTAAGAAAGTATTCGGCAAAGGTACAATGCGGTTATCAGTTTCTCAACAAAATTTTTTCCTAGCCAGTTATTATATGCTTAAAATTTTGAATGACGAGAGAGTTTGAGTTTTTCACTTCTTTACTTTTCTGTTTTTCGGTGTGGTTTAGTCATATGGTATGTTAACGTCAGGGTGCGTGCGACCTTGCTAATAAATTCTCCAAAACTTTAATAATTGAACTACCCATAATGGGTTCAACGAACTACCCAATGACATTGATGGTTGTAATGTTTTAGCACGTTGGTGCCATAATATTACATACGAAAATATAGGCCTTGACATTATCCATCACTCAGAGACGTACAAAAGAAATAGAAGCACCCATCAAAAACTAGCCAGACATATAAGGTATTTTAGCTAGTAGTTATGACAATCTGGGAGAGGGAGATACACTATCAGTAATGCATTCATGCACCCAGTCTTGGTATATCTCGATTCGAGTGCCGCATGCGTAAGCTGCAAAGGATCTGACCTCCCGCATTTGATTCTGCATAGCCCATTCTATGCTACAAAAGTGTGAGTCAGCTAGTGAATAGCAAAATTTAAAAAGGATGGGTACCACCATATCCACAATGTCATCTCTCCTCGACATCTGAGAGATAAAAAGGAAAGAGTGTATTATGTTTGAGCACCCACTGTAGGGCGATCAAGAAGCTCTTGGATTGTGCAGTATGACTATCAGAGGCTGGAGTTATAATTGCAGCTGAGCCGCAACGAAAGTATTCGCAGTATAGCAGGATATTCCTATTTCATCTCTGAGTTGAGTATTGTTGAAGTTACATGCTACATTAATTCATGTGATCCTTGCTTGTGAACAGTCGCAGGTTGCTAGTGTAAAGTAATGGGAGGTTAAGGTTTTCATTGTCCTAGTTTATGCATGTTTACTAGATAGGTTAGGATTAATATCTACACGAGTATTTGGTTATATATAGGTTAATATTTTGAGCGTAAGGGTTTCGATTTCTTTGGTAACGGTTAGTGGGTTGAAGTAAGACTGACGAAAGTTAAGGTTATTTCAATTAATCCAAATGCACCAGAAGCTAAAAAAAAAAGATATAAATAACGGTGTTTAGATGTATTGTATGATTCCTAGGTTGTGTCAGCCAGGCGATTAGCCATTCAATAAATGAGTTCTATATATTCGCCAGCTTGAAACAAAAGGTAAGCCGAACTAAATTGGCATGACATAGGGGGCATTTGAAGAAAACGTGATCAATTGTTTATGGTGCATTGCAACATAAGAGGCGTAGGTCTGTATTGGTTAAATGGAGTCGGTAGAGGTTTGAGTGTAATGGTAGCCTTTCCCAACAGGCTTGTCATATAAGATAAATCACTTTGGGTGGGATTGGTAGAGGCCAGAATTGACCTAAGAATTTTCAACAGGCAGCCGTTCACAACGCGAACTAGACACATAGGCAGCCCTAACAAGTCATCAGTTGTGGCCGCCCAAAATAACTGATCATCATAGTTAAATGTAAATATGTGGATTGAAAAGATCTTTTTAGCTGTTTCTTGATTAAATAGATCTTGGACCAACTGTTTTGTCCAACCCTTGTTCCATTTATCTTGGCACACAGAAATCCTCTTTCCGTTGCTAACTTGCCATCATAACTTCCAACTCTCGCTTTGTTTGGATGGCCGCACAGGATCAACGGGTAAGAGTATAAAAAAGAATTGTGACCAGTCCATTTGTTTGGGCACAATCCGACCGCATTCTGTAAGTTAAACTATCTAAGCGAAACTACCTTTTTATGACAAAATCTCATTACATATTTCACATCCAAGAAAGAAGGTCCAAGAAAAATTGTAAATAAGTTTGAATGTAAGGCAAAATTACTTATAGCCATTTGCCGCGCTGAGTTCTGATTCAGACCAGAAGAATACATGTAAGATGGCTCCGAACAAAATGAATGTGGACGGTATCTTGATTATATGTCACAATACCATTTACCGACACAGAAGTCCTCCTATGACTCTTATTTTGCAATGTGCACGCTTTAGGTGACACATTAAAGCAAGATTAATCTGCAATATGTTTCGCTAAATTCAGACCATTACTGGCAGGAGATCATTAAAGATGCTTCAAACATACGAATCAGGGAAGGTTCAATATCATCTCTTAGCCCTTGCATTTAGTGACCAAATATCAGCTTATTGTTGTTCACATAAAAGGAAAATGAAACCCCTGTTGAGTAACTCTCGAGATGAAATATGCATAAATCTTTGTGGGTTATAAGTAATCGCCAGCTAAAAGCCGACTCTCGACAGCTCAACTTCACCTTCAGGTCAGTTTGCCAAGGCTTCAGGCAACCCTGGAAAAACCCTGACCACCTTGCACCTCAAAGGTCCTGAACCTTGTGAATTTTAAGATAAAATAACAAGGTTGTTTCACCAAATAACCATGTTAAACCGAATATGTATGGCATGTGTAGCTCAAATTGCAGTGCAGGAATCCAAAAGCACTCTAGCAGTTGTAACTTTATGATACTTAAGAACATAAACTCTTTTTTGTCGGGAATGACAGTATCCTTAATTGCAGACAACGTCAGAATAAAATCCTATGGTCCTCCTTTGACAATCTTGAACATCGAGTAGTTCCACATCAAAAACTTCGAACTGCTTTGCGCTGAAAAACGTGGAGGGTCCTACCTGCAAAACAGAAGATACTTTTTACATTATATGTCGATTAACTTCCCCGATCGAACTACACTTCCTGACCTCTGCAGGATACGCCCCTTCCATGTTCAGGATCAGGGCCAACTTTTGACCCAAATTTTCAGGATAAATGAAAATTTACCCCCAGCTTTTACTTCGACATTAACTGTAAACAACTTTCACACTGATAATGCTTACTGAAAGTAGCATGCAAGGTTTTCATTTTTGTTTGGCAAATGGTTGGTTTGCTGATATCCAGATGATACCGAATGTAGAGACATCTGTGGAATATGGTTTATATATTGCAGCGAAGATTGCCAGAGCTTTCTTAGAGTGAAAGGTTCTCACTAGTCACAATAAGTTCTATTGAGGTTTTCAATACCCCGCTGAATTTGTGTCCAATGAACTATCTTTCAATGTTTTGGAACAAGGAGATGAACAAGTGCATGAAGCCAGGGAGAGTTCCATGGTCTCATCATGGGAGGCACGTAACGAACTTTCCTAGAAAAATGAGGGGGTCGAAGTTCCTGGTAATCTGGCAGTTTAGAAAACAGTTAATCATCTATATTCAAATTGTTGATGTGATTTGGGAATTCGGTGTTTTCTTTCGGTGATATTGGTGCAATATTTTAGTTGTACCAAAGAAGATTATTAAAATCTTAGAGAATAAAATCAGGGCCTGGCATGGGAAGGATGTGAAGTGCACAGGAGCCAAGGTCTCGTGGAAGGAAGTCTACTTACCAAAGAAGGTGGCTTGGGAATCAAAAGGCTAGAGGAAGGGAATAGAGCAGCTAGCTGCAAACACTTCTGGGATCTGGCTCACAAGGACTCATTGTGGGTTAGATGGTGTCATAGCTATATCATAGAAGATAAACACATATGGACATTCAAACCCCCAGTAACAATGTCATGGACATGGTGTAAACTCTTAAAGCTTAGAAGTCAGGTGCAACAACTATGTACATACAAAATTGGTGATGGGGAGGATAATTGGCTCTGGCTTGATAGATGGTTACCTGGTGGAGCTCTCAAGCATCAGTTTGGCTTGAGAATAGGCTGTGATTCAGGAATTGGACTGAACTCAAAAGCAGCAGAGATAATATGCAACAATACTTGGAGACTACCTACTACAAGATCACAAGCATTGAGAGAGGTGAACAACATGCTCAGTACCATGCCTGCACCTAGGACTGGGCAAAAGTGATGAGCTACAATGGGACTTACATCCAAGTGGTAAGTTTAAAATCAACTCTGCCTGGAATCATACCAGAACTAAATCCATCTTGCTGAAATGGGGGAAATTAGTCAGGTTCACTGGCCACGTCCCCAAGTGCTCTATAATAATGTGGATGCTATGCAAAAATGGTTTGACAACAAGATCTAAACTGAAAGAATGGAATATTACTCAAGATGACAGTTGCCTACTGTGTTTAGAACACCAAGAGACAGTTAATCAGCTTTTCATCAAATGTCATTATGCCCACGTACTGTGGAGAATAATTTTTGAGCAACTGGGAATGATAATTCCATTAGACAATTGGAATCAGTTCTTACATGATGCATCAGAGCTTATTAGAGATAAGAGTTTCACAGCAAGAGTGTGTAAACTCTCCATAACTGCTACTATCTATGGCTTGTGGAAGGAGAGAAATACTAGACTCCATAAGCATTTGCAAGCAGAACCTCAAGGTCACTGGCAAGTTATACACCAATGGATAAAATAAATAGTGAGCAGCTAGAATAATGTGCCTAAAACAGCTAGAACTGAGCAGCTGTGTGAAAAATGGGGGATAAGTGCTATAATGTTTAAGATTCCATCAAAATAATTAGGTAGTGAAATTTTGTGTTCATGTGTAAATCTTGTCAATGTAGTAAACATGAGAAGTATATGGGGACTCTAATGCTGTAGAAGTTACAGCTGTAATAAGGAGTGATGTATAGTTTACCATTATAATGGAATATATTGGACTTTGACCACAAAAAAGAAAAAAAGAGTTGCACTCGTTCTCCCATTATCTGTAAAAGATTTTCTGCCTATTATCAACAATTTCTACTTCAGAAAGTCAAGGGGGCCTGTCACCATTTTGGTCAAGGTAGCTTCGCCCATGGATTGAGCAACATTATAGACGGAAGAAGAGCATGGTATTTTAGTTTTTAGAATCTTGTCTAAAGAGAAGATAACAAGGTCATAAAGTTCTAGGAACATTGCCAGCCCAAACCGAGAAAATTACAAGTAGAAAATCTTCAAAGCATCCTATATCCATTCTAAAGTGGGAAATCAAAAGAATGAAGCACAGAGAAGTTATTGAAGTGTATATGCCGCTGACGACAAAAGGGAAACAAACAGCAGAAGCAAAAAAGCATAACTCACAGGTGGTCCAAGCTCTGGAGGAATTATAATTCTCCTTTTCCCCCCAGGTCTCATGTCTCCGATTCCTTCTTCAAAACCTGTCTCAACATTCTCCATTTAGCTACCCTTTTCTATTTACCAGAAAAGAGGAACAAAGCAAAGTTTCTCATCAATTGGTTTTAAGGGTCCCACCTGGAACTAATCCATTGGTTCCGAAACGGATTTTGGCAGGTCTACCCTGTAAGTAGGTACTGTCAATACGGCGACCTGACTCATTATAGCCAATATAGTGAAAAGTTACCTGCAAAGTGACATCATGTTTAGTACTAACTTATGATTGTAGACTACTATTTCTAGAACTGAACTTTCTTGACCTCTGAACTTTTATCTCGACAGTGTAATGAAAATACAGAACTTTTGTTTCTTGGAACGTTTTAATTACTTGTAATAGCTAGTGGTGGTTGGGCCTCAGTCTGAGGTGCCTCAATAATTGCATCCTCTGGCACTCTGTTCAAGATTTGGTTTAGTGATAATACAATATGCTGAGAGTTTCCTGGATAAGACAGTTGATTCTTTTATCCCACCACTCTCAACAATGGTGGGCAGTGGACTGGCAATTGCAACAGAGTTGAGGGACTTGATTGATGACGTGCAATATAATCCCAACCCAAGAGTGGAGGCCAAGGTCATTTAGAATATGGCCAACTCTGGTAAGTCTAAGATGCCGGGGTGCCTTGGTTGGTCAGTCTGGTTTTCAGTCAATCCAAACCTTTCATTCATGCTCTTGTTGACTAGGTAAAAGGGATGCATGTTAGGTGTGACACAATGTTGGATTCTGCTGTGAAATTCTGTGATGGAAACCGTACCTCATCTTCTCCGTAAACATTTTCCCATGGGGTCTGGGCTATTCTTATGGGGCTTGTGCAATGTCCAACATTCAGATTTTGAGGCAAAGGAAGTTAGGTGGATGATTAATAATTTTACAGGTAAGTCTTTCAGTTCTTTGACGATTTTTTTTTGGCGGAAAGAGTATACACAAGCTGTTCGTGTTGCCAGATGATTCTTGTGGCTGCTTGCATTAACTTAGGAGCAAAATGATGAGGAAGTCAACCATTTACATAGGTCATCAATCTCCAGCAAACATCCTAATATCGGTTACCTATGTTCTTCTTCTTCTTCTCCGGATCCAGTCGCACCCGCTTCGCTGCACGCCGCCTTCGGTCACTAGTGAGTACTTCTTCCTCCTCCTCCTCCTCCTCCTCCTCCTACTGCTTCTTCTTCTTCTCTCCGGTCTCCTCCGTCCTCTCAGATTCCTTGCAAGGCGGTCGCAAAAGGTGGTTGATGGGGTCGCTGGTGGTCAGCGTTGGTCGCCGATGGTCACAGATATGCCCTTTCCACATCGAGTACGCACCTGAGCCGCACCCATTATTTAAGATATTAAAAGAATAAATCAAAAAAACTAGACGGGCACCCGACGCACACCCGGTGCCGGTGCTTCACCCAAAGTGCCACACCCGTGCTTCATAGGTTCAGTCTCTCTTTTCTTCCCTTTTTCTTCTCTGAAACACTACGTGATATGAGAGCAGGCTTTTTTTCTTTTTCTGGTCAAAACGGCCATAACTGGAGCATGGAGATCCTCGGATTCCTCTGAGGCATGAAGCTCAACACTCGGTGAGACACTCAGAACAAGCATCACTCACAGAGGAGACCACTTCTCACAGCATTCCTTCCAATTTACCTCTCACAAACTGACCGGGAAAAAGTACCTCGAATGGGCCCAGTCCGTGTAGTTGGCGATTGATGGCACGGGCAAGCTCGGACATCTAACTAGAGACGTGACACAACCAGCAGCAGGTGATCCTTCCCTGAGCATGTGGCAATGCAGAAACTCCTTAGTCATTGCAGGGTTGATCAATTCCATGAAGCCAACCATAGGTAAATCATATCTCTTCCTTCCTATTGCAAAAGATGTTTGGTAAACCGTGCGTGAAACGTACTCTGTTGTTGAAAACTCTTCAAAAAAATTGATTTCAGAACTAAATTGTGGAAGTCTACAATGAGAGCATGAGTTTGTTTGTTACAATAAGATAGTTTCACTATGGCAGAAATTAGATCAATGTTATAATAATGATGAATGGGATTGTCCAACTGATTGTGTAAAAATCCTGAAAAGGGGAGTGTGACCTAATGACCGAGTGCACCTATTTTTAGCGGGTCTTAATAATGATTTTGATAAGGTCAGGTTTCGGATTCTTGGAAAAAAAACCTATGCCCTCCCTTCGTGAAGCCTTTTCTGAAATTCGGAGACAGGAAACTTGACTGAAGGTTACATGAACCAACCCGGACCCATAACTGGCAGTAGATTTAGAGAATTCTTTGGGGAATGAATATGACAATGACAGGAAAAACGGAAATAAAAGCCTTGGTGTGATCTTGCAAAAAGCCTTAGCTTAAAGGAAAATTTGTTGGAAGATTCATGGGAAGCTCCAGATTCGAAGAAGAAAAACACTTCTGATAACCTTGCCTTTTAAGTGTCCAACGAAGAAATTCAGGAGCAGCAAAGCACTCAAAACGCATCCGCAATCACAAAGGAACGACTAGAGCACTTCCACACGCTCTTTCAATTTCCACATCTCCAAGAAAGCCACTCTTATTCTTTGGCTCAGAAAGATAACTTTGTCTATACTTATAGTCTTTGTGAAGGGAACAAAAAGTAAAGATTGTGGATGGGTCTCCCTCGGCAATTACAGGGACAGGATCCTTTGCATTATCTCCATCTATAACTCTGCATAATGTTCTTCATTGTCCTAAAAACTCTTGAAATGTGTTGCCCATTAGTAAATTAACTAATGATCTCAAGTGTCAAGCTAATTTCTCTTGTTCTCGATATGAGTTTCAGAAGATGGTCTCGCAGAGGATGATTGGCAGTGCTAGAGCAAGTGACGGCCTCTGTTTCTTTGCAAATGGGACTAACACTAGAAATCATGTTCAGAGTACTTGTTTTAAATCCATTTTTGTTTCTAGCGATATGCTTTGGCACTATAGATTAAAACATCTGAGTTTTTATTATATAAAACACTTGTTTCCTAGCTTATTAAGTCAGTCTTCATGCCAATGTGAAAATTGTGAATTGGCTAAGCATCATCGTTCATTTTTTCCTTCAAGGCCATATCAAGCTTCAAAACCATATATGTTAATCCATAGTGGCTTTTAGGGACCATCTAGGATTTCAACAATTTTTCAAAAAAAAAAAATGGTTTGTTAGCTTTACGGTTATGATACATGTGTAAGTTAAGTGTACTTGTTAAGGAATAAATCTGAAATAGAAAAGGTTTTCAAAGTTCTCTATAAAATGGTGGCAACATAATTTCAAGAAAAACACAAGGTTTTCGAAGTTATCTACCGCATCCTGAGATATTTAAACAGCTCTCCAAGAAAAGGGCTCTTTTCCAGAAAGAACGAACAACGACGCCTTGAAGCATACACAGAGGTACACTGGGCTGGATCAATTAAAGATAGAAAATCGACATCAGGGTACTGCACTTTTGTAACAGGAAACCTAGTAATATGGAGAAGCAAGAACAAAGTGTAGTGGCTCGCAGTAGTGCCAAAACAAAATATAGATCAATGGCTCGTGAGATTTGCAAGATGATGTGGCTAAAACGAGTTTTGAAAGAACTAAGAATACCTATGACCATTAGGGGTGCAACTTGGGCCGAGAAACCCGTGGACAACCCGTGCCAGCCCGCAAAAATATGAGAATGGACTTACATGTTTAGTGATCATGATGGACATTGGCTCAAATTTTGGGCCCGTGAAAATATGGGCCGGACATGGGCAAAGGTTTCAACAAGCCCATCCAGTCCGTGGGAAAACCAACTCGTTTAACTATTATATAATATAAATTATTTTATACACGTGTGTGTGAGTGAGTGAGTGTATATACATTTACATACATATATAAATATGTATGCATATATTTTGTTTTCTTTAGTCTTTTTATATCATTTTGTTCCAAAATATTTGTTTTCATGCTTATATTTAAGTTCATTTTGAGACTTTAATGTACGTTTTTTTCATTATAAAGCCTAAATTGTAGAGTTTGATGTTCAATGATATGTTTCGAAATCATACTAAAAAAACATAATTCGTAACCATAGACAACCGTGGGCTCACCATGTCCAACCCGTATCCACTAATATATATATGTGTGTGTGTGTGTGTACATATACATACATTTATAAATATGTAAGCATATATTTTGTTTTATTTAGTCTTTTTATATCATTTTGTTCCAAATATTTGTTTTCGTGCTTATATTTAAGTTCATTTTGAGACTTTAATGTACTTTTTTTTTCATTATCATGCCTAAATTATAGAGTTGGATGGTCAATGATATGTTTCAGAATCGTTCTAAAAAAACATAATTCGTAACCATGGACAACCCGTGAGCGCTCCATGTCCAGCCCGTATCCAACCAAAATTTTGATGGGCTCGGCGTGGACAGATATTACTAGGCCCTTAGATGGGTTGGGATGGACATGGGCACAAATTTTGAAGAGTGGGCTGGGCATGGTCTGACCCTTGGGCCCGTCCAGCCCGCCCAAGTTGCACCCCTAATGACCATGCCTATGAAATTGTACTGCGAAACTGATGCAGCCATTAGCATTGCACACAATCCGGTTCAACACGACAGAAAAAAGGATGATGACATTTACAGGCACTTCATAAAAGAGAAAATTGACACAGGAACTATTTGTACGCCGTTTGTTCTGACATCACATCAAAATGCAGATATTCTCACAAAGAAAATGTTTAGGCCTAACTATGAGTTTCTCATTAGCAGGTTGGGCATGATAGATATCTATGCACCAACTTGAGGGGGAGTGTCGAATTATGAGAAAGATTAGGCCATGATAGATATCTATGCACAAACTCGAGGGAGAGCGTCAAATTATGAGAAAGATTAGGCCATTAACCTGGATGATTAGCATAATCGAATCAAGTCAATGATTCTGTTATCATCTTATTAGGAAAGTAGATTTGTTATTATTGTGTAAGTTTTTTATTTTCAAATAAAGGAAATCCCTTCAAATAAGGGGATCCGATTAGGACTAGTTTACAGGGATTTCATAACTTATTTGGCGGTATGATTTCCCATAATATCTGTATAGCTTATTCGGTATTATGCACTTGAGAATGAATTCATGTTCTCTTTTCTTCCCTTTTTCTTCTTTGAGCACTACCCAATGTAACTTTCATGATAGCTGGATAGAAAAACTAGTACAACCCAATGTTTTAGATAGTAACATTGATATTGAGATGGTATAGTTAGGAGATGAAACTTGTCTAATGACTGATTGGAACTCGTATTTGTTCATTTTCAATAATAATTAGATTTAAGTTGATGTTTTAGGGTTTTGGTTAAGAATTGTTAATGCATTTCTAATAGAATAGGTTTTCTTTTAACATGGTCTTTTCACTGAATTAGGGGTAGTTAGTACTAGAATTGTTGGGTTGTGACTTTTGTCGCTTTACACTATTGCAGAATACTATTCTTATCATGCCTTTGTTGACCTGGTTTGGTTGGTGATGGAAATCCAACAACCTACACTATTGTACTTACGGCCATTGCATTTTGTATGTAGCTTTTGCTGTACAATTGATAGGCCACCTACAAAATATGACGTGAAAGAAGGCTTATGAATAGGGCTACTTAACCGTCTCAGAAAATCATCCGAAGTTTCCTCCTCTTTTGAGTGTAATACGTGAAATAAAGTTAGTAAACCTTCTTCTTTGAGAGAGAATATTATGTGGGTTGTATAAGGGGTATCCAGTTGGATAAAAGGATCTCGGGTTTTTAGGATTAAACTCTAGGAGTTCTCTTGCACTTGTTTCGATATTCTCATAATATAAAGAAGCTTGCACGCCCCGCGAAGGTAGGTACCTTATAGCCGAACCACGTTAAATC
>JAVXUP010002478.1:0-128667 GCA_033070095.1 Escallonia herrerae | reverse complement strand
CCCCGCTGTCCCTGAAATCCCACTCCGCCCCGCACCCGCCCTGCACCGGGTTATAAAATCTCAATACTATATCCGACCCTAAAATACTTTAGAAAACCCGCCCCCGCTAGAGGTGTCAAATGGGTCGGGCTTGGGCCGGCCCAGCCTAAGCCCATCGGGCTGGGGCCGGGCCAAGAGGGCTGCCAACTGGGCCGGGCCTGGTTCTGGGGATATCTGGGCCCAGTCCAAGCCCAGGCCCTAGGCCCAACATTTAGGGCCGGGCCTAAATTTTTTTGGCATTTTCTTGTTATTTAATGTAAGGGTTTTAATTATGGTAATTTTGTTGTTATTGTTTAAGCAAATTGTACTCTAGGCATGTCCAATATTTATAATTTAACGAACCTAATCTTTATCCTTTTATTTCATTATAAATCATATACATTGAAGATAAATGTGTTTATAGGCCCTCCTCCTTTTATCCGGGCTTGGGACCGGCTGCTTGTAAACAAACAGGCGAAGTTACCTATTTTTTTATATATACGAAAAAATATATATCTTGCTTGTAAAAATTTATTATATATATATATAAAAAAATATATATTTTGTGAAAAAATTTATTCTTAAAACTTAAGAGAAGGAAAATAAAAAGAAATTACCTAATCATCCGGAAGTACTTCAATATCCGAGTCACTGCTCTTCCTATCATCAATCGGTTTATCTTGCTCGCGGTATTTCGCATCAAGATAATCCTTCCAACATACACATAGCTCGAGCGACTCGGGGTTAAGACGACTCCTCCTGTCATCCAAAACCCTCCCGCTCGCTGAAAATGCCGACTCTGAAGCAACCGTGGAGGCTTGCACTGGCAGTACATCCCGTGCAATTTGGGATAAAGTTTTATACATGTTTTGATTTTGTTTCCAAAAATTTAACAAATTAAAATTAACCTGTTCTTGCATTGATAAATCAGAATAATGATCAGTATTTGAATATACACCAATCTCATTAAAAGAGGAAAAAGTAGACGAACCTGCCGAATTAGAAGTACCTTCACCTGGTAGTTGTCTTGCTACTAGATGTTCAAAGCCCTTAAGGTATGGCGCATAATACCTCTCAACAGTCGATGATGAAGCTCGCCCGCGCACGTCAGCAGAATTACGATAGAGGTTGAACAGTTCCTCAAATGTCTTGCTCACTTTTGCTGTGAGTGCGGTTGTCTCCTCTGCTGTGTAGCACATTAATTTCGATATCTCTTGTATCGAGACGTTCACGCCATGCAACTTTAACCTAGGATCTAAACAAGTAGCCACAGCAAAAAACAGGCAGTTCACTCCAATATTTATTAAACTTTTTATCCATCACTTTTACTATTTCCTTAAAGGGTCCTATATATCTCCATTTTGTTAACATTGTAGCCATCTTGAGAATTTCTATTACAGCGAGAGGAGAGGTGGGATAGTACGTACCAGACAATAAATTGGTAGACGTGTAAAATACCTCCAAAAATTCAGCTAGGTATGTGGCCATCTGCCATTCCTCTTGAGTTGGCAAGCCGGCTGGGAACTGGGTTAGTAGAAAATGCGTATAGACTTCTCTGTATGCCAGAATGTGTAAAAGCATATGGTATGTAGAGTTCCACCTGTGGACCACATCTGTAACTGCTCTCCTGCGAGGCATATTATATTCAACACACAACGTTTTAAATTGTTGTGTTCTCGGACTCGAACTATTAACATACGCTGTCATACCCCTCATTTTGACAAGAATATCTCCTGCAGCAGCTAAACCATCTTGAACAATTAAATTAATTATATGACAAACACAACGAACATGAAATAATTTACCAGAAAGTACAGGTTTGAGGCTCTCCTTTAAAGCATCAACAGCAGCTGTATTGTTAGAAGCATTATCAAAACTAATACTCATAATCTTATCCTTTAATTTAAATGTGGTACATGCTTTTAATATAATAGTAGCAATGTTCATTCCATCATGCGGAAAAGGAAAGAGCTCGAAAGCGATGATTCTCTTGTGCATAATCCAATCTGCATCAATCCAATGGGCGGTCACACAAGTATAACTAACAAAAGTAAACGGAGATTGCCAAATATCAGAAGTAAGACTAACTTTACCGTCAAATTTATCGAAATAATCGATCAGGCGTGCTTTAGCAGCATTATACTGTCGGAGTGCATCGGATCTAGTTGTGTTTCTATGAACCTTTTTGTACAAAGGTTGAACGTATGTGTTCATATATCTAGAGTGCTTAGCATTATCGGCAAAAGAAAAGGCTTGTTCATCGTGAATAACAAATTCAGCGAGACCGTCTCTTTGCTCTCGCTGATTATAAACAAATAACTTACCGTCAAAAGATAACTGCGTTTGGGTAGGTTCGACGTGGCCTTGTCGAGGTGCACACTGAGGGTAATGCCTGTTAAGATGTCCATTACCACTACCAGACGAAAATAATTTAGCACAGTACTTACATCGAGCTTTTCGGATGCCGTCCACCGTAACTACATCAAAATGATTCCAACACTCGGCTTTCTTTTTTTTCCCTTTTGGACTTCTGGCTCATTACCGGAGGCATTGCTCGGCCCTTCTTCATCATGACCAGGCATAGGGTTAAGATTATGCCACGGAGTAGTAGCTTCGCCAACCGAGCTGCGTCCTTGACTATAATGCGGGGGGTCTTGATCAGGCGTGTATTCAAAATGGAATGTTTTGATTGAACTCCCAATTGGCTTGGGTATCTATCATACAGCCTGTACTCATTCGTCCAGGAACGAATGGTTGTGGTGGTGCTTGGATTGGTGTTTGTGATGGCCGTGGTGCTGGCGCTTGTGCTGGTGGTGGTGCTTGTGATGATGATGATGTTTTTCGTGATGATGATCCACGCTTCAGTTTCTTCAATAATCCAGCCATATTTGACGCTAAACTAAAATTGTAAGAGTAACTAAATACACAAGTATAAGAGCAGTAATTAGTAATTAGAAATAACAATTAAAAGAATTAAAGAGTAACAAATGAATCACTGAGGGTAATTCAAAATTGGAGAGAGTTAGTAATTAAAAAAATTAGTAATAGTAATTAATAAATATAAAAATTCACTAATTACTAATTACTAGACAAAAGAATTAGAGAGTAACAAATTAATAAGAGGAGTGGTTAGTAATTAAAATTTAGCAAGAGTAGTAATTAGTAAACAAGAGTAATAATTAGCAAGAGTACTAATTAGTAAATAAGAGTAGTAATTAGCAAGAGTAGCAAAGCTTGTAGAAATGTAGAATGTTTATATAAGAGAGAGTAAGAAGATTGGTGTGAAAAATTAGAGAGAAATGGTGTGAATTTATAGATTTTTGAAACTTCACAAAAGACCAAAATACCCCTAAAAACTATCCGTTTATAGTTGTTGGGGAGGGTAAGAGTGTAAAAACCTTAAAAGAGTTGAAAAAATAAACTTGGACCAAAATACCCCCCAAAGTAGCCGTTATTTTGCTGTTGGGGGGGGGTAAAAGTGGAATTTAGGGGGGAAAAGGGGAATAAAGCTGTTGGGGGGAAAGGGGGGAAATCAGATTTTCAAAAGTGAAGAGGGGGGCCAGAACCGGGCCTGACCCGGGCGGGGCCTGAACGGGGCCAAACCAGGGCTTTTTCGGGCCAGGCCCTAAGCCCAAAATGGCTGGGCCAGCACTGTTCATGTATGGGCCGGACTAGCCCATGCCAGAAAGGGGCCGGGTCTGGCTGGGCCACGGGCCGCCAGGCCCATTTGACAACTCTAGTCCCCGCCCCCACTTGCCTTGGCACTTAGCAGAACTGTTTTTTTTTTATAAATTTTGGATTTCAATAACTTTGCACTACAAAACTGTATCAAAAGAAATAAAATCGACAGATGTCAAATTAATGTCCAAAATCCTAAAGGACAAGTTAATAAATTCAATTATATCACAGTTCAATTATACCACAATTCAAATAAATTACACCACATCTACGAAATAGTAAAATACAATCACTTAGAAGTAGAAGTAGAAAATACGAATACAAATACAACAAGTAGCACAGCGATTTCCAAAGCAACTTAGTCCAACTGGTCCTCAATCCAAATACAAATTGAGTCACTGTTCACTGTAAAAAGTTAAAAGAAAAAATGACATTAAAATAAATAGATAAAAGAAGGTAAAGAGTCGAATTAAAATACAAATTGCACAAGTAGTCGTCCATCCGTAACACATGATCTCACAGAAACTAAGCCTCGTCCTAATTTGATGAAGGATGACTCCCTGAAGCAAACTTGCTCATTTAGAATCTAATTGAACCATAGAACGTAAATCAACAATGGTTGTTTTTTTTTTGCCAAAAGCAAGAGCGACCTGCTGCTGCAATCCATGAATCTTGCAGTATTTTCTAGTTAAAGAAACTACCATAGGTGGTGTTTTCGCCAAAAGCAAGATGAAAATGGATTGCATGGTTTTTTCAAGTTAAAGAAACCAGATCGCAAGGTAACAAATATCATTGGGATGGTATGTTTTCCAGGGAGTCGAGAAAACAGGACCAGCTTCCCTGAAAATAATTCATGATTTCAAGAAATCCACACCATTCTCTTCTTTGATTCAGCCGACTTCAAGGACCAGTAAAGTTGTAGAAATAAACGAAATTTGCATACAATAATCAAGGAACTAAAAACTATGAGTGCTCCAAATAAGTCTGAAGTGTTCTAAAAGATCTCAAACCAAGTTATGACAAATTTTGCAGTGCTGATGTAAGAGTGACAAATTGCTAACTTACATCAACCTTATGAATAATATCTTCTGCCATCCCTACAATCAAGGAATAAACCCATTTGCATACCATTTCAACCCATAATCAAGGAGTAAACCAAATTTGCATACCCAACAGTAGTTACATACCATGCCAAGAAACCAAATACGCATACCATTTCAACCCATAATCAAGGAAGAAACCAAATTTGCATATGGAACAGTAGTTATGGTACAGAGCAAGTCAAACGATGGAGATGAAGTTGTCTAAATTAAGTACCTTACCACTGATAGTCTGGTAGAGCCATGTAAAATCAGCGACCACTTCCCTTTTGAAGCCTGCTGCTAGAATCGGCAGTTTTTCTTTTGATTGCTTCCGATTCGGCAGCCACGTAAAATCAGTGACCACGGGTTTGGTGAACTGTTTGGTGGTGGGTGGCCGTGGGCGCTAAACACCGACTGTGCAGGAGAGAGAAAGAGAAGGAGGAGGTGCGGTGGCTGGTGGGGAAGCTCGACGGAGTCGCCGAGATGGAGAGAACAGAGAAGGCTTGAGCAGCAGAGAAGAGATTGAGGAAAGATAGATAATTAGGGTTTGTCTTGAAAGCATATATATATATATATATATATATATATATATATATATATATATATATGTAAAGATGATCGACTACGATTAAATGAAATATATGGTTAATAATTTAATATACTTGGGCAGGAGTGGGTGGCGGGGTGGGTTTGATGAAATACCACACCCGACCCTAACCCGTTGTGGATTTTTTTATTAAAAACCATACCCGCCCCGTGATCCGGTCAAAGTCAAAATGACCGGCTCCTATCGGACAGGGGCGGGTCGGGGATCCAATGGTTGCGGGCCTTATTGCCATCCCTAACCGTGAGTTAGGTCAATGACCGGCCGTAGGCCTATTAGACTCCCACTGAGGGGTCTGCCAAGTCTTACTCACTAAAACTAATAAAAACCACAGCGAAACTAAAACTTACAACCTCCAATACATTTTCATTGCTAATTTACGTACAAACCATCATCTAGTGACAATTATGAAATAACTGAAAATTAAATACGACTATCCTTAGAATTCAATACCTATCCAATATCATTACCATCCTCCTTAAAATCAAACTTAGGATAGAAATCAAAATCTTCTAATGCAGCCTCTGGAGCTTCGCTCTAGAATTCCACTCTTATGGTTGTCACCTTCACCTTACTCTTAAACCTGAAATAATAAGTAAGGAATGAACTTCCACGTGTTCAGTAAATAACCATTGATTCAATTTGTTGGACCATAGCATGCAAGAAAATAACCTATTTTATATTGTAGCAACTTTGAGAAAATCTAAAATCAGTGAGTGACTAATCATTCTGTAAAACGAAATAGAGTAAATGGAATAAACTAAGGGCATGAAATCATTAATACAAAAATCCCATCACAAAACAGTTACATCCCAACACCGCTCAAACGATATGCTGCGATAGCGTACGTACCCCTATTGCCTTGGGCCCGAAATCCCACCTCGAGATAAACATCACTATAGAAGCAGCAATGTGCCACACATACACACGGTTACACAAATACTCACTCACTCACACACACACACACACACACACACATCAACACACCCTCACATATGTTGCCTTATGTCAGCTCTTTCTCCCACATCAACTACCCCCGCTGCCCTAAGGCAGTTTTTCTCATGCACACACCAGCTATCCTCAGGGCAGCTATGGCTGCTAACACTCCCCATCACGGCAAAGCCCTTGTTTTTCCCACCAAACACCCTCACGGCCACCCACAACGCTCAACACACATCACTACACATCTTCTTCTTATTCTTCCCATCACCCATTCGCTTCACCTTCACCTTCACCATGCACTCTAGCACAGCACCTCACCCATTGTCCACATGCACAGTACCTCACCAACGTCCACTCACCTGCACTATCTCCACTAAACACACACATCATCCCCCTTCCTTTACACTTCCTCGCACACTAAAAACCATAAACACACACACACACCCACACGTTCCTCACATATCCTGAAACCACCCTATATAACTAGTGATAACTTGAAAACCCACATACACGCGCTAAAACACGAACAATACACAAACACATAAAAGCACACACTTACTACGCACACAAGCATAAACCCCCACACATGCTGCCCAAAGGCAGCTTGTCTCTCAACACATCAGCTATCTGTACAGAAGCCATGGCTGCCAACTCAACCCTTCATAGCGCATCCCTTTTTTTCTCCCACTAAACACCTTCACGGCCACTCACGACACCCAACACACATCACTACACATCTTCTTCTTCTTTCTATTACCCACTCACTTCACCCTCAACCACAAACTTTTGCACAATATACTTCACCCACTATCCACATGCACATCTCCTCACAAATATCCACTCACCTACAGTATCTCCACTAAACACACACATCATTCCTTTTTCCCCTACACTCCCTAATACACTGCAAAAACATCTACACGTTCCTCACACACCCTGAAACCACTCCACATAACCAAGGATAACCAGAAAACCACCTACATAGGCACTAAAAAAACACAATATACACACACATAGAAGGACACACTTACTCCACACACAAACACACACTCATGCACTTATTGCCTCAAGGCATCATCACTGACCACACACTAATTTCAGCCCCTACACACATAACATAGTGGAATTATTTGAGGAATAAAGGAGGAGTCTTACCAAAAAAATTAATCCGATTGCCCAAAACTCCCCTTCGACTTTTGGTACTCTTTCAAAATTCACCCAAAACTTTTGAAACTACAAAAAGACTCAAAAATATAAAAGCTATTTACTATAAACTAACTTAATATTTTTTTTACAGGGTGCTACATGTAATGCCCCAAACCCAGGGTTGATTTTATGGTATATATATATATATATATATATATATATATATATATATATATCATGAAACTGCAGAGGGGAAGACAAACATATGGGACGACTGGGTTCTCAACACCTATTTAAATCAAAACCTAAAGTGGTAGTTTACCAAAAGGCCCCTCTGACTTTTGGTGCTCTTTCAAAATTCACCCAAAATAAACTAAAGAAATTTTTTTTACAGGGTGCTACATGTAATGCCCCAAACCTAGGGTTGATTTTATGGTAATTTTTAGCGAGTTGTTTATTATTCTAGCGGTAGTTGTTATAAGTGATATTGTTGGATATTTTAGTGATGACTCTTGTGACGGTTATTAATTGTAACATTTTGTGACACTAGAATGGAAAGGGAGAAAGCAGTGAGTGAGATCATTGTAGGTTATGTGAGGGGCGTGTGGGTGTGTGTGTGCACTGTGCAAGTGCATGTACGATGATGGTGTGTGTGTGTTGGCAGGTGGGTGTATGTGTATAGGGGTGTGAGGGGCTATTGTGCAGCCATGGTGCACAAGATATGTTTGTGTGTGTGAACTGTGTGCAGGTAATGTGTGTGTGTGTATGGATGACTGTGTGCAACCGTGTGTGGGTAATTACAGGCGCATATGTGTATGTGAGATAACTGTATGTTTGTGTGTGTATCTATGCGAGATGGATGCGGGTTTGCTCTCTGTGTGTGTGTGTGTGTGTTTATGACAGCCATGTGTGAATGTATGTGTCGGGTGTGTATATGTACAATAGGGGTGGTGTGTGCGTAAAGTCTGTATGCGTGAACAGTAGGTGTAATATAGGGCTGTGTGTGCTCCATGAAGAGAGAGAGAGAGAGAGAGAGAGAGAGAGAGAGTATGTGTGTGTGTGTGTGTGTGTGTGTGTGAGTGAGTGCATCTGAAATGGTGTTGAAATGTGGAGGTGTGTGTGAATTGGTGTGTGAAATGGTGTGTGCAGTGAAGGGGTGTGCATGTGTTATGTGTATGTGTATGTGGAATAAGTTGTGTGCGCAACAGAGTATGTGAGTGTGTACAAAATTATGTGTAAATTTGTGTTTTAGTGTATGTTTTTATATGTGCAAAAATGGTATTTTGGTGTGTTTTTGTTCCCTGAAAGCGTTGCGTGTGTGAGGGTGCTGGGTGTGTGTGTGTGTGTGTGTGTGTGATTGCAGCATGTGTGTATGTGTATAATGTGGGTATTAATGTGTGTAATGTGTCTGTATATATGTGTAATTAGAGTTTGTAATTAGCGTGTGTAATGTGTATGCACATGTGTGTGTTAGAGTGTAATCTGGGAGTGTCAGGGAAGAGGCAATGCAGGTGTGTTTAAGCTGAAACAGGTGTTTGATCTAGGAGCTTAGAAATAGAAATTATAAGTGTCACTATAAGTCATTGGTTTTTATGATTTTCAAACCTTATTGTTCAAAAGCAATTTCCTAATTTTGGCCAAGTCCAAAAAAGTTACCCCCATTATTTTTAAAAGATCTATAATGTAGAATATTTTGAGATCTTTTCATGTCCACGAAGGGCGTTGAATGATTTAATAGAAAAAGGGTTAATGATTTACTTAAAATAACAAATTAGATTATTTTTGTCTATAAACTTCACAATGACCTTTTACTACTGAAATGTTTAAGTGTCTAAAGTTTCAAGGATTTTTGGTGCTATCTGTTTTGTGCAGTGACTTTAATCGCCTTATGTGTGGTTGAGAATATAAGGGAGTTTTGGAATAAAAGAATTGTTTCAAATGATTTTTTGGGGCCTGATTTCAGCCTAATACATATCTGGAACTATTTTCAAGTATTTTGAAATTATTTTTAGTCATGTTGGCCTTTAGAGAGTATTTTAGTAATTTTACATATTCGAAGGGGGTGGTTATGGTGTGCAAGCAAGCGTGCGTGTGTGTATATACAGTGAGTAATTAAGTTTGCAATCACAAGATGTCAGTTGGTGTAGGTGTGTGGATGTGCGATAGGTTTAGAAGACTAAGAATGAAAGAGCTAGGGGGAAGATAGGATTCAAGTTAAATGGTTTTGGATCGAGGAAATGCATAGCCTTAAGTAAGTGACCTTTGATCGATTCAGTGTTTTACATAAAGCGTACATGTTATCCATTTTTAAGAAAGTACTGTACCTGAAATGAGTCGTCTGTAACAAGTTTTATCTGCTTTCGTTGAAGAAAGAATTGCTTACTAGAATGCCTCTTGCGATACTTATTTCTCATTAAAAATTGGACCAGCATGAATATCATATTTGTTTGAGATTGTTGCAAAATTTTGATTAAAATGCTTAGTGTAAAGTATGATGGCTGCCGGATTCGAGTTGTTTTAGACTTGATATGTTTCGAAAGAGTATAGAAACGAACTGAGATGGTTTGACTATCAGTGGTTCAGCAATTGTGTTTATGATGAATGAAAAGGGTGGCATTTACTTATTCGGTTGTTGTGCCCCATATCTAAAGGAGGAAAGTTAGATTTTGGATCCTTGTCAACTGGACGGAATGTTGACGCACAATACTCTTGCTCGTGGTGGCCCCTGCTTTCATAATGATTATTATTCCAAGGTGGGATTCCGGGTCCAAGTCAGTGGGTTTGAGACCAAATACTGACCGCATCATACCGTTTGAGCTGGTGTTGGATTGGAACTCTCTTGTTATGAACTTTTCATGCTAAATCTTTTTCCCTTATACTTATTACTTTTACAGAACGACTATGATTATTTACTCTCTGATATCATTTCGTAAAGTTGTTAATTTGTAAAGTGAGTTATTTTCTTACATGTTGCGGTCTAGCTACTTGGGTCACTGGTTACTTACTGAACATGTGGAAGCTCACCCCTTATCATTTTGAGTTTAAAAGTAGGGTGATGATGATGAGAGTGGAATCAAAATTTAAAGTGGGGCTCTGGAGACAACATTAGATGACTTTGAGTGTTGTCCTGAGTGTTAATGTAAGAAAGATGGCAATCAAAGTAGAAATGAAGTTGTATTTGGAGCTGTAAATATTCTAATTTAGTTTATACTGTGGCTATTGGTTTTAACGATAAGGTCTCATAGAGCCCTTGCGTAATATCCCGAAATTTTTCGGAACGTTAGACACTCAATCGATCAATTTACTAAGACAATAATCTCCTCTACCTCAATAAAAATTACAACAAGCTATCAGAGCAACTATCCGTCAATCAAATCATACTAGCAATCAACTGACATAATTGAAATACCAAATCTAAGTCTAAGAAAATTTTAAACAATAATATTTCACCCACGCAGGGTCCTAACAACCAATACTAAACTTAAATTCACTTCTTTATGCCGCTCAGCCTATTCCTTATTCGGGTTCGAAAATTTTCATATAATAATGTCAACCCAAGCAAGGGTTCTAGTAATCAATACTAACTTAACTTAATTTAATTTAATTTCTCTCGCTTGGCCCTGGCCCTAATTCGTGCTGGCAACCTCAACCTAATGTCGGCTATCACATGCGAAAAGGAAGTCAAAGGAGAGTGAGCTTTTGAGAGTTCAGTAAGGCCGATCAAAGACTTACAACAATAAAAACAATTCAGACGATTTTACATTTAAAACTGAATAACAACTTTAACACGGAGAAATAGAACTATTCAAATAATTTTCTTTATACAATCAAATGATAATTTTAAAAGTTTTTCAAAGAAAAACACGGCATTTTAATATAAGTATAGGAATGAGTATCAACTCAATCCCTTGAATCAATAATTATTTCAAAACACTTCAGTTGCAATAAAAGAGAAACATGAAATATTAAACATGAGCAGTACAATATAGCAAAACCACCCTGGCAGTGCTCGATATGATTTACATATGCATATGTATACTGACCAGTCTATCTAGGTACTAGTTTAACTCAACCAACAGACCATCCTTATAATTCCAACAATATAGACCATCCTTATAACTCTCAGCTTACTAACTCATGTCAACATTGAGAAGTAATAAATAGAATTGAAAATAATTTACGATGATCGAGTCAATAAACAGATAAGTTTGAATCAGAATTTCAAATGATCGCTAAATGGCTCAAATTTGGGTTTCATTGGCAGTTTTAAAAAAATATTTTTATACAATCATAGAAATCACAATCAATGTATTCTGTAAAACTGTTATTTTAAACATATGAAAACAGAATAACGAAATGAGGTTCGGATAGAATTCCTTACTTCAGTCAAAGCTAAGCGATGCTACCGATTTCGATCAATATTTTCTGAATAAACCTAGATTGACATTCCATATGTTAGAAGACAATCTATACTATAATACTATAAACCTAGTATCAACTACCCAAACGATGCTTACTTCTAATCCCAAAATCGCACAACTCAAAGCGCGCCCCGCACGCGGCCAACCTAAATAAAAACTTTGTACGCTCTTTAACACGTAACGATATCTCAAAATTCATAATAAATTACAATAAAATATTTTTATCGCTTAAAACATTACAAAAGTCAAATATGAATTTTTTGAATATTGCTTAAACTAATTTCTTTAAATGTAATAAAAACTCATAAATTGCTAAAATTGCTTCTTGTTGAAGAGAAAGACCCATAATTTTTGAAACAGCATTAAAATATGTATAAAAATTTAAATCAAAAATTATAAGGCATTAAAATTATTTTTAAATTATTTGTTTTGCTAAAACCAATGCGATACAAAAATCATAAATCAACTCCAAAAATCAGCAAATTCAAACTAAGTCATATTTATACCATAAAGACATTACTATATTTTTTTTACAGAACGTTTTCAGGGTTTAAAAGCTCCAAAAGAATTTTACGAATCTGAAAATACTAAAAATGCATACATTTTTAGAAATTTGTAAAATTTTGCCAAAAATTCTAATATAACATAACATATTATACTGTAAAGTTTCACATGTTAATGATCATTGTACACTATTCAATATGCGTGACAGCCTAACACTAACCCACACACACTATATTCTCACCTTGACATTATACATGCATCGCTTCCACTCACCGGTTCATCAACCCCATATTGCCTCCAAAACTCACCCACATGTATATACTTATACCACCTCCCATGTGGGTCTCCTTTTCCCCTTCTTCTTCTTCTTTTTTTTCTTTCTATAATGCACACATCACACAAAAACAAACCCACACGAGCACAACAGCACATACAACTCACACTCACTAAACCTGCTCCAACCTCCTCCCTCAATATACATGCATAACACACTCTCATAACACACACAAACCGGCCTGTCACACTATACCTCCCTTTCTACACACATATACACACACTACATGTACACATATACATGCACACAAACACACCCATTCCAAGCTCACGGCACACACAAAAACCCACACCTCTACACAGCTGAACCCACCGCCTCGCACGACTGGATTTTCTTCCCTTTCAACACCAAATAACATACCTTATCCCACACATCAACCTGTCTTAGGACAGCTATGCAGTGGCTTTGTCCAAAACATAACGGCGCCGCAAACACAATTTCATGGCAGTCCATTCGGCACTCTAATGGCAGCCAAGGCACTCACTTCTTGCTCCCTCATTCAAGACCCATTTCATACACTTATACATACACAGCACAACCACATCACACCCTACATACGGCAGCCCCTCCTTGCTTTCTTTCTCTCCATGACCACTCCATTTCACCCACAATCACGTATAGAAAAACAACCCTCACATAGTCTTCCCTCCCCTCACACACAAGGTTCACATTGTCACATATTTTCCTTTCACATCTGCTTCTACTCCTGCCCTTATTTTCTCACTGCTATAAACCCACAAACCCATCACGGCAATAAATCACAAACCCATACAGTCACCCATGCTATATCTCTCTCTGCCCTTGTACATGTGATATATATACATTCACACAAATACCTCATAGCCATAAACCCATCACAGTTCGCGCTCCCTCTATACCTCTCTCAAACACTCACAACCATAAACACGATAGACAGGTACTCCTACACTCTCCCACGGCTGCCCTTGCGGCAGTCATCACAGCCTTTGCATAATTATTCTTTCCCCCAACGCAGCCACCATATTCCCATACCCGTAAACATGCACTTCTCCACACCTTGAAACCCACAAAATCTCACGGTTCTCTCATGCTCCCCACCCATTAAATCTGAAAAAATTTAAGCACTAGAGAAAGGTTTTGAACAAAAAACTTACTGAAAGAAATTCGGTCGCCGAAAAGGAACTCCTTCGATCCTTGCCCTTTTACTCTCTCTGAATCTCTTTGTTCCTTCATCTCTTAACTGTGTCTCAGAAATTAGGGATAAAAATATAGGGCCGGCTGCTCTCTTGATCTCTTCCTTTTTCTCTTTCTCAGAATCTATCTAACTCTTTCTAAATGTGTGGTTGACGGCCGAAATGGGAGCCTTTAGTCGGCTGTCCCAGAGAATAATGTATTTATATGTGTAAAAATGCAAACCCTAATTAGACAAGAAAAAGAAAATCATGCCCACTTATTTGTCGCTAAATCTTCTTGCCCAAATTTAATTTTGCAAAAATGGTTCAATAGTGGAGTATTTACGATAAATTATGTGTTAGGAAAAATTATGAATAGTTGTTACGTAGCCCCGCTTCTATAATCGTCGCTAGAAATTGCCATATAAATACGCCGATGCTAAAAATGAATCGTCGCTAATAAGTATTCCGCTACTAAAATTTTAATTGTCACTAAAAATTTTTATACCGATGTTAAGATAGATAATTTACCGCTAAAATACATGTTGACGTTATACATATACCTATATAAAGATATATCATTGCTAAAAGTTTACCAATAAAAATTTCGCACAAAGAAACCGACTCTAAATTAAATCTTACATATAAAAGTCGTTGCTTAAATTAACTAATCAGCTAGCATTACCATGGTTCGGGGTGTTACACCTTGGTGGGAGTCCAGTGGGCCCATGGCCGGTCACAGACCTAGCTCACGTGCCCAGCTGTGGGTTGAGAGTCGTGACAAAACTAGTCCTAACGCACATATAATTTCCACATTCTATGAAATTGAAGACAAAAAATGCTTCAAACTTATTGGATGTCGCTTGCTCCAACAAATGTGGTTAGATTAGGTCAATTTTATTTATGGACCAAAGTTTTTACATGCAATTTTTGGCTCCCTCGATGTGTTATCTTGGGTCTTGGGTCTACCCCTGGGTGATAGGCTGGTTGTGTCCAGCGGTTATGCATTCAGGGTCGTTGTGTTTGGTTGTGGTGCAGTTAAGGTGGGCGTGATGGTTGTGGTGGGTTGATGTGGTTGGCCGTGATAACTACTGAGGTGTTTGTTGGTGGTATTTGGTGCAATGGATTTATGTAGTGTGAAGGGGGGGGGGGGGGCTTCAAATTGGAGAGAGAAATGAGAGAGGAGAGAAGAAAGAGAGAAAAATGTGATTTTTTGGCATGGGTGTGACGCTGGCAGTGACTTTGTGTTGTATTTGTGGTTTGGTGTGTGTATTTAACCTTATTTATGGGGGGTGGTGGGTGGTGGGGGGTATGTAACCTTTTTCTTTTTCAGATTATTATTCATTGTCATCATATTAGGATGACATGGACCAATCAACTAGAAAAACATGCGCCACATGGATATGTTTTGTTACATTTTTCCATAACGACAGTCTACACCTTGAATTTTTAAGGTCTTCAAGTTCCAGTTATCCTTTGAACTTATTTGGTTCAGAAACAAGTTTTAGATACTAATTTAGTACTATTTAAATGTTGGGTACTAAAACTATACTTGAGTGATACTCTAAGGAACAGATTTGGCATTAGACCAAAAAAGAATGTCATTTTTCCACACCCTTGGTTATGATTTCTGAATTTTATTTTCAAAAATACCAAATTCAACGACTTATTTTGACTTATACTTGGTGAAAAATGGTACTCAAACATCATAGAGGAGTTTTCATATTTTTATTGTTGTATTAAATAAAATTTTTTAATTTTAAAAATGGCATCGACGCAAGTTAATAAATAAATTCTAGTTTTTTTTATAAAGGCATCATTTTCATATTTTTAAAAAATAAAAATAAGAACAAAGAAAATTATGATGAAACGAAGTGTTATATGCTTGTCCACATCAATTTCTCCGCACTTGAAAATTTTGTCACAATTCAGCGATAAGGATATTGCTAAACTCATACCCTAATGAGTTTGTCAACACTTCTTTGCGTGAAAAGTTAATAAGGTGACGTTATAAAAAAGCATGATAACATTATAACAAAAGTTAATTATATATTAAACCATGAATGCAACTGGTGAGCTGTGCATAAATATATAGTTGAATTAAGTCAATTATTTATTGGAATAGTCAATAGCAGGACAAATGAGAGAGAATATACAGAAATCTCATGGAATTGAGTCCACTGCTCAAACTACTTGAATAGTGCGATTCAAACTTAAATTCCCTTGGTTCTATCAAGTTGGCGCAGGCTTAATAGAAAATTTGGGGTGTTAAACTGCTTAATTTCTAATTGCTATTACTATTAAACATGCAAATCACAATTTAAGAGGCAATTTTAGCATTGAAGGGTAAATATACCGTGTATAAAAGAATTTTTTTTTTTTTGGAGGAACAGGTAGGCAACGGCCCACCGATGCCACCCCTGGCTCCATCTCTGCTAAAAAGTGCATATAGTTATCTTGAAGACACATTTAACCTTAGCAACAAAAAAGAGTACAAAAAAGCATCATAGTTTCTACAAATCGTCTTCTCCTTTTTAGGGGAAAAAAAGGAGGAAGTGCATAGCATGTGATAATACTAACCTATAGTGGTTCAAATGCATAAATCACCGTAGATTTAATAAAAAACACAAATTTATTTTTCTCATTAGGAACATCTAAGTAAAAAAAAAAGTTAACTCTGGTCAAAGGAGTAGTCGTAGAACAAGTAAATTCATGGCTCAAGTCTCCCAATTTCGTCAAGGTTTTCTTTCTCATTAATCTGTTTATAGGATTATAGATACCCCATTTTTGTAGTCTTTTTATTTAGGACTAATTACACTTATGTCCCTGAGCTTTGGGGATAATTACACGCGAGAACACAAAGTTTCAAAATGTAACATACGTGACCAAAAACGTTAAAAAAAGTAACACTTTTATCCAACCGTTAGTATTTCGTCCAAAAAGTATAATTTTCATCATTACGTATTCTGAAAATGGCAATACTACCCCTGTACAGTATATCGTGAATAATTTGATATCCTAATTTTCTATCTCCACAATTTAAACCCTAAATCTAAAGTCACTACCGGCAGCCCCCCTCCGCCGCCCCACGCCGCCAGCAGCCCACCTCGTCCCACCATCCTGCAGAACCACCCCACCACGCCGCCAAGCCCCTTGGCAAACCCAAGCTGCTGAGACGCCTCCGGCAAGCGCCTTGGCAAACCCACGCCGCCGGCAGTCCCCCTTGCCCCACCATCCGGCAGACTTGCCCCACCACGCCAGCAAGCCCTTGGTGAGGGAAGGAGGAAGACCGGATGGGAAGGAGACAGATCTGGCCATTGCAACGACGGCGATCGCACCGGTGGGGGCGATGGCACTACCTTGCTGGTGGTCACGGTGGCACGCATCTCGAAGGAGGAGGTCGGTGTCGCGACGTAGCTCTGTGATGCTTGCGATCTCGGACGGCGTGGGGTATGGAGGTAGGTTGCGGCGGTGATGGTGGCGACCGGTATGGCGACAGGCAAATCGGGAGTAGGACGGCGATCTTGCGGCACCGATGCCTCGCCGGAGGGCCTTCTACTGCGCTGACGGTGATCAGGCCTCCTGACGCTGGGTGGCGCAGATGGATTGCCTCGGGTTTGGTGATGGCATTGACTCGGTTGTCGCCAGGAAGGGGGTTGTGGGCATGACGGGGTGGGCGGGAAAAGGGGAAGGGGGAGGCAGACGGCCTGGGGGCAGGAATGGGGGCGGGGGTGTGGGTGCTGGGTGTGGGGAGAGGAAGAGGCAGACGGCGTGGGGGTGGGGTGGGGGCGCGGGGGCGGTGGGGATGGGGGTGCTAGGTGTGGGGAGAGGAAGAATAAACAGTAAATTAAGTGAGTAATTTATTTTAAAGTCAGGGGCAATCAAATATTTTTGTCAAAACTGTTAAGTATTTTTGTATTCTGTTTGTCAATGGACATAAGTGTTACATTTTGAAAGTTTGTGCCCTCGCGTGTAATTACCCCCAAACCTCAAGGATATAGGTGTAATTAGCCCTTTTATTTATTAAATGATTATTAAAATTTATTGTTAATTAAATTTATTATTATATCATAGGCTTAGGCCTAATAATATAACGAGTCTAATCTATTTAATTAAGTCCAGTAAAGGGGCCAATCCAATCTAGTTTGAGTCCAGTCCAGCCTAGTTAGAGTCTAGTCTAGTCCAGTTGTCCGGTTCAATCCCGTTAGTTAGGTTTAACCCAAGTTAAAGTCAGGAAATTGTGATTAATTAAAAGACTTGAAAATATCTTGTGATTTGTCCTTGATACAAGAGATTAAATCATTGATTTATATGAGATATGGAGATAATTCATTAATTCAGTACATCCAATCAAATAAAATAAGAAATAATTACTGAATTAGTGTAAGGTAATATCCTAAAATTTGGAAAAAAATAATATATAAAAATATGGGATGAACCGACCAATTTTCGACAAACTGGTCGGTTACTTGAGTTTTGTCAATCTACGATTTTTATCAATTACTATCCGATCATAGATTGATATTGACTATCTTTATCATTTCTAGCATCCCAGACTAGTATAAATAGGGCCCTTGCCCTACATTTTCAAGGACAAGTTTTTTCTCCCTAGAGTTTTTATACTATTTCTCTCTTAAAAGTGGTAGATCTTCTCTAAGAAAAATTTAGCTCTTCATATCTATGTCTAAATATTCTTAAGCCACTTATATCGAGAATCCGTCTCAAAGCATTCCCGAGTCTTCTAGGCAATGGCATTCGAGAGAAATATTTTATTACTTTTCTAGGCTACTTTATAATGTGAAAGTCTAAAATAATTCTCTTTCCTAGAGATCACATTTCTATTACATAAAAACTCAAAAGAGTCTTTTTACTTCCTAGTTCGAGTCTAAGACCGATGCGTAGGTCGCCTCCCGTAGGATCAGAGTCAAACTAGGATGGTTTTTATTCCTGTTAGTCTGAGCGAATACGTAGGCAGTTCGACCGCCGATATTGAGTACAAGCCAAAAATACAAAAAGGAACTTAGGGTTAGTGTTAGCACATTTTACGTATTATATGTTTTAAAGGTCAAAAATCAATAGAAAATGAAGTAGAGACCGAAAGGGTGTAGCGGGTGCTTAACATCTTCCCACTACAAAACTTAGTGCCCGAACCCATTTTCCTATTTTCAATAGATTAGTTGTCCTTTAGAAAATTTTAGAGTCATTTCTAGGTTTTTCTTTGTTTTAATTAAATAAGATGGAGACTCTCTAAAATCCTTTCGGAGATTTTTTCATGGGGGTTCGCTATAGTGGCGACTCTGCTGGTAACTAAAAATAACGAGGACTAGACTTAATTTTTTTTATTGACTTGTTGGTCTTGTTGTTTTTTGTGATATGTACAACATGATATAACTATGGTACTTGTGCTCTTATTTAATACTTCAGACATGCGCACGTCTTACCCTAACCTAGCCACTAAAGGGCAACGGTTAAAGCTCTTGGACTTCTTGGTTTCAAGGCGATGTTTTGACTGTACCCTTAGCTCCACGACCTTGTATTAAAGGACCTCCGGGTTTCTTGGTGTATTAAATGGATTGTACATGTACTGTGATCACTCATTATTAACTACCTGAGTTACGAGCATGAGGTATATGGTACAGTCAAGTCTATAGAGTGACCTTACACGGGCGTTGAGAGAAAAACCACACTCCCGAATCATTCAGTATTCTACCCTTTTTTAGGAAAAATACCTATATTGGCCTATGGCATATTGGTAGGGAAACTAGCCAACATTTGTAAGCTAGCTGGCAAGTTTGCAAAATAGGAAAGACTCTAACCAACATGATGGTTTTACCGCGCTTCTAATCGGACAGCTAGTCAGTAAGTGCATTACTTAAAAAATTCAAAACTGGCTGGTTTATACCGTGATCCAACCCAGTGACAAACCGGTCGATTAACCCACAAGGTGATTAGACGGTTAGTCAGGAGCCAGACCTCCCCAAAATTTTTCCAGTCCAAAGACTCCCACCCACTGATGAACCAGCAAGTTAACCCACCAGGTTACCAGACGGTTAGTTAGAACTCCATTCTCAGACAAAATTTTCAAATTTCCAAAATCACCTCATTGGCCAACTGACTGGTTAACCTACAAGGTGATTAGACAGTTAGTAAGGACCATGACCTTCCCAGGATTTTTCAAAAATCCATGATTACCTTACTGACCAACCGCCAGTTAATCCACAAGGCTAACCAGATGGTGAGTTCGTACCCCGCTTTTCCAGGCATTCTTCCAAAATCCAGAATTACTCACTGAACAACCGTACAGTTAACTCACAAGGTTGACAGGCTGGTCAACCAGTTTCCAATTCCTGTAAGCACATAAATCGGCCCATTTATTGTGGTGTACTTATGTGCTCTGATAGTGTGATCCTATGTAGGCAATAATTTCCCAACTTGAGCCATCTTTTTCAGTTCCCTTGGGTAAAAAGCATAAAATAAAAAATATATAAAAATTCCTTTTGGAAGAGTACAAAATGAACAATCCCTAGAGTAAAAAAAACAATTAATTAATAATAATAATAAATTAAAAACTTTTTTTGAAAGTGGTTAGAATTTTTTTTTCTCTTTGAGGTAATAAGCTCTGGCCTCGGGTCCACACTCTGGCATAAAGACCAATCTTGAGAATTCTCTCACATCCAAATGGCTGAAGAACACCCTCAAATCCACAACATTATCTGAATCATCAGAGATATGCAGAATGGTTTCCAAGAAAATCTCACTGTCTTGGTTACTCATCAGGCAAAGATGGCCATGGAGTTAGAGTTGCTCAAAGAAGACCTCGCCAAGCTAAAAAGATCCATCCATACCATATTTATGGCATTGACAGATTATTTCTCTTAAATGAAAGACGCCATCAACAAAGGAATGATAATTGAGGATGGTAAGCCAATAGTTAAGACCAGTTGAAAGAATTCTAACGCCCAACAGAGGATGTTTTCATGGGAGCCAAATGTCACTAGGTAAAAGTTCTCCAATATGCATGCCCATATAGTCAAAATGTTTGACTATGAGGTCGAAAAATGAAAAAAAAAAAGGAAAGATAATAGTCCGTGCACATATTGGGCTGGCCAAATTACGACATGATATGTTCAACTCTCTAGGGTTTGCTAGATGACCTTTCGATTCCTAACTTTTTAAACTGATGTGTTCATCTCCCTGTACCCTGATGAGGACCCCACTGATCCTCATAACTTACCTGGCACCCCATTATTAGTGGGACATTTTTATATTTCTGCCACCAGTTCAGTGATAATATGGGAAACCTTATGATTTTATCTCTTACTTTTTGACTATTCTATCATGCACTTGATAGTCATGTACTTTTGCTCAACGCAGTCATATACATTGATTCTTTGGTTAATCACGGGCCAAGATCCCATCTATCTCACAACAAACACATTAGCCTCACAGCCCATACACTAACATTTTCATATATCCTCATTATCCACTCTCTAGGCCCAACCTTTTCGTTGTAGTCCCGAAGATTCAAACTCGAGTGGTGAAGTTAAGAAGTAATTTTTTTCTATAAAGTTGAATGGCATTTGATGATAAGCAATTGAAATGTTTTTGATCAAAAACTTGAATGGTCTTCCTCTCTTTGAGTAGAGATAGAAAGTCAATAGAGTGGGCCCCAATGCCTTAAATTTAAAACATAAATGAAAAGATCTCAGTTGATTTATCAAATTGGCAGTAAAAAAAATTCAATCCAAACATGTTTTTGAATTACCCAGGGGCATCATAAGAGTCTCCTCCCACAATAGTCATGATTGTGTATGGCTTCATCCAGCTCATTGCATGGTTAATTTTGTCCGATTGCACTTTTGTCTAGAGGCTCTCTACGATTCCCCTCTCACATCCATGTTTTTTCTCAATCTATTACATAGTTAGCATCGTTTGCATGCATTTTTGTCTGGGGGCTCCCTGTGATTTCCCTTTTCGCAATAGTTAGGATATTGTCTGCCTCAATGTCCTTTTTGTTTTCACCTAGGAGCTTCATATGAGTCTCTTCTTCCGACAGTTAGAATAGTGCCTGTCTTTGCATGTATTTTGTTTCTACTTAAGGGCTCGCTATGAGTCCACTTTCATGACGTCATGATAATGTCTGTCTTTGTTTATCCACTTTATTGCATGGTCAGTGTTGCCTAGACCTGGAAAAATTGTACTTGGACCCGCGGGTAGAACCGTACCTGGCTAAAAACCCCGGGTATGGGTACATGTTTTGAGTACCCACGGAAAACGAACCCGTACCTGGACCGACCCGTAAATTTCGGGTGAATCTGGATCGGGTACGGGTTACCCCGGCTACCCAGATTTTTAGCATATAAATGCCAGCCGCTAGGGTTTCATATTCATTCTTTTCTCCCTTCTCCTCTGCGCCGCTCCTCCCGTCCTCCCTCTCTCTCCCCACATCGCTCTTTTTCACTCTCTCCACATCATTCTCTTGAGTCACATGCGACGTCGACGTCGCTCTTTCTCACATTATCTTGACGCTGAGTACTTTGCCGCTAGATTCACTGCAGAGTACTCTGCTAACTACTGCTCTGCCGCTAGATTCACCACCGAGTACTCTGCTGCTCCCGGTATTTCCACCATGGATCCGTCACGGCCACAGCTCCGCGCCACTCTCCGATCAGGCTAGAGTGAAGACGGAAGTTACATCAGTCTAAACCTCTGATTCCAATTGTTGTCTGCGATTGCCTTTGATAGCTTTGTTAACAATCATTTTATTTTTTGTTTACCATATAATTTTTTTCAGATCTACTTGTATTTTTTCATTTGTGTCAATTTTTTGTACTTATTTTAAGTGTTTTGATAGTATTATGTTCGGTTGAAAATGGAAATGGTTGTGTTGTGGATAGTGATTAAGTGGAGTTGAGAAAGATGATCGCCGAGAGGTGATTGTTGCTAAATGCTGATTGTTGTTGTAATAAAAAAAAGAATGAAAAAATACTCTTAAAAAAAGTCTTTTACCCGCGGGTAATACCCGGCCCGCCTGGTTAGGGTACGGGCACTAAAAAACTGTACCGGGGAAAAAACGGGTAAAATTTACCCGGACCGAATTTACCTGCACCCGGCCGGATTTTACCCGTACCCGACCGACCTGTTTGCCAGGTCTAGTGTTGCCTTAATGTATCTTTGTCTAGGGGCTCCTCACAATTCCCTTTCCTAACTGTTAGAGTAATGTCTGTCTTTGTTTGTCTGGTTTATTGCATGCTCAACATTATCTGCATGCAATTTTCCCTAGGGGTTCCCTATGACTCCCCTTTAGCGACAGTCGGGATAGTGTCTATTTGTCTACCTCTACTCTACTCTACTCTACTCCATTGCATGGTATGTTTCATCAACATGCATTTTTCGTAGATGCTTCATTTGATTCTCCTTTCACTACAGTCGCGATGTAGACTATCTTTCTCTAGTTCACTGTATACTCAACATTTGACTACATGCATTTTTGTCTAGGGAATCATTGTGATTCCTCATTCATGACAGTCATGATAAAGTTTGTCACCCTTCATTCCAATGTGTGGTCTAGTTCGTCTACATGCATTTTGCCCCTACCCTGACAGTCAGGATTAGTGTATGTTTTGTCTCATCTAAGTCTAAGTCTAGGTCATAGAATTGTGTCTCTTGCCCCTAGTCTTCTAAAGGAAAAATTCTTTGAAAAAAAATTGATAAAATTAAAAATAAAAAGAAAATAAAATCTGATTCTCGATGTGACTTTTCAATCATGCTCCTAACCTTCGTGACTCTGGTAGAAGAGTAAACGTAGCTTCTCAATCTTTCACATGTCATTCTCTTTTAAGCCAGTTTTATGTCCAAGGGTATTTCACCCCCAATCCAGGTCGGTATGTGTAAGGCACATACATTCTTATTTTCAAATCCGGTTTGAACTACATTTGGCCTGATCTCTTAAGGATAAAGGTATGTAGGCAACCTTTATAGGGTGCAGCCATTTTCTAGTCCAGGTCTATTCATGTTAGTATGAGGAGTCATGTACATTCCCTATTCTCTTATGCAGTTCAATTTCTGGGGGTATTTGACCCTTATTTTAGGTCAGTACGTGAGTCACGTACATTCTTCTTTTCAAATCCGGTTTGAACTACACTTGGCTTGATTCCTTATGGATGAAGGTATATAGGCAACCTTCTTAAGGTCGAGGATATTAACCCTCGGTCAGGAATAGTATGTAAAGGTCGCGATGACTTTCCTTCAGTCTCAAGATCCGAATTTTTGTCTAAAGGTAGACATTTAGAATAGTCATGCAGATACTTTCCACTATTCTAGTGTCATCTGGTTACAATCCTAGTCTTCGTCCATATCCATATTCGAGGGTGCAAATGTAGATCGCATACCTTTCTCTAACCGATCTTCGTCCAGTTCCAGTTCAGGGGTTATTTGACCCTCAGTCCAGGTTAGTACATGGAAGTCACGAACAGTCTTCTCTCTTCTCCCGGTCCCAGTGCTATCACCGATCCCAGTGCTAGTCCAAATTCCTAACCCAGAATGATTCTAACCCAATATGTCTTGGATTTGTCCTTATCCTGCCCCAATCTAATGCTGATCCAGTCACAGTCTCAAACTAGGTCTACGTTTGAGGGTAGAAACCTTAAGTTCAGGTTGGCACGAGGATATCATGTACTAGCCTTAATCTAGTTCTAGCTCTGGTTCCAATCCCAGTCTCAGTCCAGATTTATATCTAAGTTTATAGCCTTCAATCAATGTTAGTACGCAGATATCACGTACAATCCAGTCCCAGGTCTAGCTCTGATTCTAGTTCTAGCTCCAATTTCAATATCCTTGGACGACCAATTGTCATTACCATTTGCTCCAACTTCTAGGGATGGGCCTTATGGTTAAGCGGCCAATCATCATTACTATAGGCTCCGGCTCTTAGTCATAAACCCTCAATGTGTCTAGATGACCAATCATCATTACTATTGGCTTTGGCTTCTAGATACACATTTCTCCTTATTTGCCCAAGCGACTAATCCTCATTACTATTGGCTCCAGCTTTTAGGCATTGAGTTTTTTCAGCTCCAGTTCTAGTCCAAGCTCCAATTTTCAGTATCTCTAGAAGACCAATTGTCGTTATTATTGGATCCGGCTTCTAGGGGTATGTCTTTGTGGCTAAGCGCTAAGTGACCAATCGTCGTTACTATTGGCTCCAATTTCTAGATATGTTTTTCTCATCATCCGTCTAAGCGACCAATCGGTTTTACTATTAGCTTCGGCTCTTAGTGAGTTTTTCTAGCTCCAGTTCCAGTTTTCTATCCCTAGACAACCAATTGTCATTACCACTGGCTCCAACTTTTAAAGGTTTGTCCTTGTGCCTCAGTGACCAATCATTGTTACTATTGGCTCCGGTTCTTAGTCATAAGTTTTAGTGCATCTGGATGACTAATCATTGTTGTTGTTGGCTCCGGCTTCTAGATGTGCCTTCATGTCTAAGTGGCCAATCATTGTTATTATTGGCTCCAACTTCGAACAACATTGCCACCTTTTTCTAACTACATTGATTTGATTCCTTTTCTAGGGATACGTAGGAAGCCTTACCAAAGTTCGACCTCATATCTGTGTGTCTTTGAGTTAGTTTCAGTCTTGTGGTATTTTCTGTGTTTCTACTACGAAAACATGTCATCCTTTTACTGTGATTTCGCCCGTAAGCGAGCTCTCTTACCGACGGGTTCGATAGACACCCCATTTTTATAGTCTTTTTATTTATTAAATAATTTTTGGACTCTATTCTTAATTAAGTTTATTGTTGTTGTTATTATTATTATTATTATAGTCTTAGGCCTAATAATTTAATGAGATTAATCTATTTTATTAAGTCCAATAAATGGGCCAGTTCAATCCAGTTTGAGTCCAGTCCAGTTTTTTGATCCAATTCAGTCTAGTTAGAGTTCAGTCTAGATGGTTAAACAATCCAGTTAGTTAGGTTTAACCCAAGTTAAAGTCCAGAGATTGTGATTGATTACAAGACTTGAAAATATCTTGTGCTTTATGCTTGATACAAGATATTAAATATTAATTTAAATAAGATATTGAGATAATTCTCGAATCTAGTACATCCCATCTAATAAAATCAGAGATAATTATCGAATTAGGATAAGATAATGTCCTAAAATTCAAAAAAATTATTATAAAAATATGGGATGAACCGGTCGGTTTTCAACAACTCGACCGGTTAGTTGGCTTTTGTTAATATGCAATTTTTTTTATCAATTATCATCAGATCACATATTGATATTGGCCACCTTTATCATTCCTAGCGTCCTTGAATACTATAAATAATGCCCTTGGCCTACATTTTCAAGGATAAGCTTTTTCTTCCTAGAGCTTTTATACCATTTCTCTCTTAGAAGTGGTAGATCATCTATAAGGGAATTTAGCACTTCATATCTATTTCTAAGTATTCTTAAGCCACTTGCATCGTGGATGTATCTTAAAACGTTCTCAAGTCTACTAGGCAAGTGCCTTTGAAAGGTACATTATTTTACTTTTCTAGGGTAGTTTATAATGTGATAGTTTAGAATAATTTCCTTTTCCCGCGATCACATTTTCTATTATATAAAAACTAAAAAAGAGTCTCTTTATTTCCTAATTCGAGTTTAAGACTGAACTGTAAGTTGCATCTCGTAGGATCAAAGTCGAAACAATGGTTTTGATTTCGGTTAGTCGGACCGGATACGTAGGCAATTCGATCGCCGATGTCGAGTTCAAGCCAAAAATACAAAATTATACTTAGGGTTAGTGTTATTGCTATTGTACATTTTACATGTTATATGTTTTAAAGGCCAAGAGTCAAGAGAAATTAAGTAGAGACTGAAAGGTGTAGCGGGTGCCTAACACCTTCCCACTACATAACCTAGTCCCCGAACTCATTTCCTTATTTCCATTCGAACATTTTTACAGTCATTTATAGGTTTTTCTTATTTTTCTTTGTTTTAATTAAATAAGATGATGATTCCCTAAAATCCTTCTGGGAACTTTTCCGAGGTGGAGAACCAAAAACTTCATAAGTATCTTTTAGTACATGTAACAAAATGGCGATCACTAATGCTCAACTCATCCATATCTTCACACTTAACTATCAATTTATATCTGTCTTTATCTGTCTATATATATATACAACTAACTATAAAAGTTGGGGCTCAATGTAAAATATTTAACGAACGCCTATACCCTCATGAGTCGGTGAAATAACATTGTCTGCCTTAAGTTAAGTCTAGGCTTGTTATGCCCACCGGCCCTTTTGATTTTGTAGTTATGCAACGAGCCCCTTTCTAATTTTTTTACCACTTCAAATGTTTGGGCACATTTATGGTGCATAAACAATGTCCAGAATTTATTTATAGCAAAATTGTATGGAAAAAAATAGCTAAGAGGAAGATAGAGTGAATTTTGAATTTTTGGTGTTGCTGAAATGGCTGCAGAATCAACCACCTCATAGACTCATTGGTACCTGTTATATAGGTGTCACACCCCTTCAATTATACCAACTCATTTCTAATGTTTGATCGATAGACCAGTTGATCCGGTGGTCCAAATCAGAGAACTGTTCGTTGCCATACTTTATGGACCGTTTCATAAGATTGATGGCCAGTTCATTTTTGATAGAATTCGCCTGCTTGATCACACCTATTCCTGATCAACGCACCACATTGAATTGTAAAAATTTAAGGCAACCAGTTGGTACCCATGCAAAATGAAAGTGCATCACCAAAGCATCACCTTGAGCCTCACAGCCCACTATCTCGCTCACGTATAGGCGTGCCTGATGCATGGGTTGTGGCTCATACGGTGCGAAATAATCAATGCACATGCACCACACCATTTATATACCCATTTCTCTTTCTTTCTCTCTTTTATGTGGGATTCAAGTTTCCACAACATTTCTCTTTTTCTTCCCACGAACATGAAAGATGAAATCCAAAAGACATAAGCTTTTATTTTGAAAACTTCAATGTCATGGCCACCCTATGTTCAAATGGGCAACCTTTACTAAAAAATAATTATATTTCTTTTTTGTCAAAAAAAAAAAGAACCTTCAATTTACGAAATGCTGGGCAATTTCGTGACATATTACGAGCACTGCAATTTCTTCCATTTTCTAGAGTAGTGACACTATTTACATCCCCTACGTAATCAATGACAATCACTTTACCTAAATCTGCAACAAGCTTTAGGTTTTTAGTTACAAACATTTTTTTGACAAGATCCCACAAGAACGAAAAGACCATTCATCACCAACATTTTGTTTTCTTTGACGGAGTTTCATGGAGTGCTAACTATTTGAAGAAACCGATTACACACGTGAGATAGATATACAGTTTTCTTCTTACGACTAAGATGGATGAGAAAAAGGGAGAGGATGAGTGAAAATCAAGAAGTCCAAGAGTCAAAAGAAAAAGGAAAAAAATGGTCTCTATTCATATATCTTATCTAAACGTTCTTCGCCAAACATCACGACATCCTTCTTTCTCTATAACTGACCTCAAAAAACAAACTACTCCCCCCCTCTTAAAAAAATTGATCATATTTTCTTTTTGGCCTGTTCCAAAAAGATTGATTACTTTTCAAATGAAAAATGATTCTGCATGTATTTTTTCATGTTTATCTTTTTTATTCCATTTTCTCTCTATATATTTAATCCTCCACTAACTCATTTTCTTCCTTCCCTCTATCTTACTCTCTCTTAGGTATGATGAAAAGCCATAAAGTACCTATTCACATATGACCAAAATATAAATGTCTAACGTAGCATTCGTCTTGTGCCAACTTTTCCCTCTCTTGCACTCATCGTGCCAATGTAAATTTTGTGTCTTAATTTGTGATTGAACAAAGATGGAGTCTACATGCAACCACGTGACTTCACTGTGACACCTTCAACCCTGGTGACATCACCGGGCTGAGTTATTGATTATAATCACATTCAAAATTCTGTGCAGAATACAAAGCAACTACTTCATACTCATACATCATTAATAGATGCTCTAAAATGGGTCCTTACAAACGTACATCGTATTGCAGCGAAAGACTTGGGTCTCTAAACAACATGAATGTTTACAACCTAATAAACAACTATAGTCGTAGGACTCTTATCAACTTATCTCGCAGCTCAATCTTTATCTAACCTCTCTTTTCACTTCCTAACACCTAATCATCATCAAAATGACGCTACTTAATAAAATATGCATCTCATTCACCATATTTGCCAAAATTATATTTTGATCCCCTGACTTTTTAAAATTATATTTTAACCCTCAAGGCCACAGTAATCCCTTATTTAACTCTATAATACTTAATTATCACCCACATAATGCTACTTAATACAATAACCCCCATTAATTAATTAAACTCGCGGTTAGATTAATTTTCAGTATTTTCGGGGTATCACACTTCCCCCCCTTAAATAAATTTTGTCCTCGAAATAGGGACAAACCTCATTTTGCAACTAGATACGGATATTATTATTGCATTAGCGCCTCGGGTTTCAAGGTGGCTTCTTCTACCGCACGGCTTTTCCCAAACAACTTTGACCACCGGCATTAACGTAAAATATGTTCCTTTCTATCAACCATCTTTATCGGTGCCTCCCAATACAAGATATTATCTCGAATTTTAACTTGTTCCAGCTGGATCCCATGCATAGGATCAGGGTCTTACCTCCTCAACATTGATACATGATACATGTTATGTAATCAACTTAAATCGTGGACATAGATCAAACATGTATGCTTTCTTTTCAATCCTAGACGGGATTTTAAACAATCCGATGAACCTCGGACTTAACTTTCCTTACTTCCTGAGTCACATGATTTTTTTCATGGTGACTCTTATAAGATTAACTAGGTCACCTGTTTCAAACTTCAACGTTTTACACCACTTATCAACATAGCTTTTCTGCTAGCTCTACGCATTACGAATTCTCTCCCGAATAATCGTCACTTTTGCTTTATGTTCCCTTGCACAGTTTCGAGAGAGGCAGTCTCCCGAATAGGAATAAATAAGGATGACTTAATCAACCTATTCATTACAACTTAGATAGATTATATCTCTTAGTTGTTTGTGGTAACCATTACCACCAAAATTCATCCTAAGGTGTTCCCATTCCAACTCAGGTATAAAGAGTGGTTGCAACTATCCAACATTTTTCTTTGATTCACCTTCACCTGCTGGCAAATCAAACATCAGGATACCAATTTTGATATATCCATCGTCATGCTAGGCCTCACAAAATTTGGCTGGGACTCACAGTACATTTATGTCTCCCCTGTGTGAATCTAGGACTCAAAGCCATGATCACCCTTCATAATTTCTTTCCTCAATTAATCATTAGGCGGAACATATATTCGACCTTCACATTCATAATTACCATCCTCATTACAATAAAAAATTTTCTTCTTCTCTCCCCTTTTTTTTGAATCCCAACTGGACCTCAACATCTTTTCGTCTTGACCCTAGGCTCCCCTGATTCAATTAAGAAGCACTGGTCGCATTTCCATGTGAAACAAACTATTGCTTTCTTTTTTCCTTACTCGAACTTTGATTTCGAATTCTTTACATTCTTATTGACTTGGCGTAATAATCATCGCAGTAAGTTTTCTCCAACAGGGCATCTAAGAGCGATTGTCAATAACTCTCAAGTAGCTTATGGCTGAACTTAGGAAGCTACTAATCTCAAATGTCGATGTCCGACATCCCTAGTCTTAAACCATTTCAACATTTCTTGGGTCCCCTAACCTTCTTAGTCCTCCCACATCAACCCCATACATTTGGATTTCCCAGTCAAATTCACATTCCACGAGTTTGACCAACAACTTAAACTCTCTTAAAGATTAGGAAAACTTGCATTTAAAACTTGTACGAGCTCCCTTTTCCTTTTAGAACCATTCATAAGGTCACCTATAATGCAACAACACCGTAATTAAGTACTCTCAAAAGACTTGAGACTTGATTTCTCAAATTTATAGATGCCACAGGGGCATTAATTAATCCACATGGCATCACTAAGAATTCATAATGTTCGTCTCTGTTTCTAAAGACAATTTTGACTACTTCATCCTTATTTATCTTTAACCAATGATGACCCGTTTTAAGGTCGAATTTTGAGAAAAATGCTTAGCACCTCGCAACTGACCGACATATCATTTAGGTCGGGCAATGAGTAATTATTCCTGACTATCACCTTATTCAGCTTTTGGTACTCGATACATAGTTTCCTAAACCCCTCTTTTCATTTTACTTCAATGACCATCACCCTCCTTTAATGCACCTCAATTCAATCTACCCTAGCTGTTAACATTTGAAACAGCTTCTTCTGATTCATCTTACACCTTAGCTCGACGGCTTACTCATATATGTAAGGCATTCTGCAATTGCCTTAACATAATTTGTACCTCATGCCCTAATCTGCACCATTTAAAGTTCCTATATCCTCTTCTTTGTCCTGAAATTTGTCCGATTTGTTGATCATGTACTTGCTTCATAGAATTCTTTCCACTTTACCAGTTTTGATCCTGGATTCTACCTCATTTTCGTCCTTACTCCCTTCTTTCTTCTTAGACCTCTTTATTCTTTGTCTCTGTCGTTCAGTTTTTTTTTACTATTTAGTAGCAATAGAACCTCCTTACCTGTCTTTTGAGGAATTTTTTTCAAACCCTTCTTAACTGTTTGCCTTCCATTTTTTTTCTATCATCACTTGATGAGGGCAAAATGGTCTTACTCTGCAATATAAGCAAAAACTATTTATCATCAACATGTTACCTGCACCTATTCTGGATAATACAGGCCAAATAAGCTACTCTCCTCAACTTGTTTTTGCCCATTCTCAATGTCTTGGAATTCCTCTTGTACATATGATTGGCAAAAATTATCTTTTTGACATTTTCTTCCATTTTGTTACTTCAACTATTTTCTCCATCTCTCAATTCCATGTAGTTGACTACACTAAGCCACTTCCTTCCCGTGAGCCACTCTAGTAGGCATCCTGACAGTCTCAAGATTTCACTCATTTATTTCTTTTATCAAGGCTGTCGTGGCAGTAAGCAACAGTTGTACCATTGGAGCTCCTACAACCTTTTGTAGAAGTTTTACTAGCTCTTTCTTTAAGGTCTTCTTGGCCTAATGCAAATCCTTAATTATTCCTTCCACTTACGTCCTCGACGTTCATCATAATCACTTCTATCGAGGGTCTCTCTCGATTGGGAACCCTTTCTCGTCTTTTCAAGAAAGGAATAGCACCATAGTTAAAATTATGCACCATAATATTAACCTTCGCGTTCAATCAACTAATGGTGTTCATCACTAAATAACCTTTTTCTACAATAGTACATAAATAATACTAGTTTCTCCATCATCCCTTTCCTTCTCAATAATAACTTTAGGTCTGATTTCAAAACGGACTCCACCCCTATTCGTACACCCATCAACCTCAGAGAAGCCATAATACTCCTTCAACAATTTCACGTTTCAATGACTCTCACTTAGAATCCCTTATTGCATATCCTCGGATAAAGCCTATGAGGTGGGCATCCAAAAACAATCTGCCATACCTGTTAGGCAATCCGCATACTGGCATCCATCGTCTCCATTAATATCTAATTCGATACTTACTTCGTGTCCTCTCATTAAAGTTTCAGTCTCTCTATCGTTCAGTTAACATCGCTAGTCTGGGACTTGATCTGGCTTGTTTATTCGTCCCCTTTTTTCCTTGTCACTTGGAAGTATTTTCTCTTCCAAAAGTCCATCAAAACTTTACTCATTCTCACTCTTGGCTCCTCATTTCTTCATTTCAAGTTCACACAATAAAAGTGTTCAACTTCAACCATCTCTCTCTACCAGGTCCTTTTATTTCAATTCCTACCGGACCTTTATTTGGTTCTACAACCCTAATTCCATCTCGTCTACATTCTCATCAGGATCCTCTTTCTAGATTCGACACCACAACCTTATCATCATCAAACCACTCTCCAAAAACTAGGTCAACCAGCTCTTTCTTCCACTCCCTATAGCAATAGTAGGAATGCTAAGGTCGCAATATATGTCTTAGCCAACCTCAGCCCACATATCTTAACCATCCTCCTAATTCGGCCAAATCATCAAGATTCTTCTTCTACTCCTCTCATTGACAACTTAGACCTTCCACTAGACACTTTAAAATCTACAAAATCATATGTCTAAGCTCTGCTACCAACTTATAGCACCCTCAACCCTGGTGACATCACCTGACTGAGTTATCGATCATAATTACATTCAAAACCATGTTCAGAATATAGAGAAACTACATCCTCAAACTCATACATCATTAATAGATACTCTAAAATGTGTCCCTACAAAAAAATTTCTTACAAACATATATACATCGTACTGCAGCAAAAGACTTTTAGGCCTCTAAACAACATGAATGTTTAACACCTAATGTACGACTGTAGTTGTAGGATTCTTGTCAACTAATTTCGTAGCTCAATCTTTATCTCACCATTTCTAGCTTATCTTACCTCACTCAACTTCTCCTCTTGCTCAACTTTTCTAACTTGTTTCCTTTCCCTTCCTAGAGGATTGTTTTTGGTCACCCTTATAGCCTATAGAGCACAACATAAGGAATAAGCGTAAATCGCTCAATAAAGACAACACGAGGAGTATCGCATACAAATGATTCAAGAGACTCGGAGGAATAATAATCATCTCAACAGTAACAATGAATTAAGAGTTTCAATAAATTTTTGACATCAACAGAATTGTCAAACAATATTTTCTTTCGTCAGACTGAGCGGCTTCAAGGCCCAACAGAATATCATCATTTCAACTTAGGCAGAGACACTACAAACATTGACTATGCAAGTGTAATGCAAAAGAAAAAAATATAGCAAAAGCTAATCACAGCAAACATACATAGTAAAAAATCAACAGGATCCATTAAAATCAATTGCAAATGCAGACTAGACTTGACTCGACCGACAGACTCTAACGCGCTTGATTCATTTTGTTAGTTACTTTATTCTTCAATGACTACCAATTACTTTACTTTTACTAGCCACTAGTTACTCCACTTTCATTGGTATTCTTGTTATTGATGCCCCATTCTATGGGGTGTTCATCTCAGTCTCAATAAATTAGAAGAGACACTGTCATCAAGAAAGGAATTCACAAAAAGCATTAGTCCTCAACCGCATTATAGCTCAAACAACAAGGCGGACTAAGGGAAAATTTTTTCACCTTATGTCCTCAATAGCACAACTCAACAAGGAATACCAGATTAAAAGATCAACCGGTGTTCCAACCTAACAACAAGAGTTCAACGTAACATCATCAACAATGCAGACACGGGAGAAGTATGCCACAAGCCCTCAATAACGTTCTTACATAAGAGAAATGTTGGTTACCAATAAGTGCCGACATTTCACAACAACAACGCAATGATCTCTATAACATCATCATCAACGATAGGGAGGACTCGAGAGAAATTTGCTACAAATCCTCAACAGTGTTCTCAAAGAGAAGAGATATCGACCATCAATGATTGCCGACATCTCACAACAACCACACAATGACCCCTATCATCACCAACATCGGCTATGCTACTCGAATTGAATCATAGCACACTATGACACGAATTAGTCCTACCAAACCCTCTCAACGGGGCGGATTAAGGAAAATTATTCTATCTTACGTCCTCAACAACTTAATTCCAAATCAACGAATACTGGTTACAATAACTGCCGGTGTCAAATCATAACACAAGAGTCCAACAAAATGTCATCAACATGGCATGCTAATTGAGAAAATGAATTAGCATAATAGAACCTCATTGGCTTATAATAAAAGCAACTCGTAACCTTTGATCATAAGGATTTGCATCACCTAGTCAAATAATACTTTGTTTGTTAGACATCATTCAACATATACGCACTCCTTATTCTACTCCTTCTCATTTAACTGTTCATAGCGTCTTACAACAGCTCGCTAATCTGATCTGATAACTGGATCCTTAACCCAGCATTATCGATGTCTCCACAATAACCACTCACATTATTTAAGCATGTTAACCCCATTCCTCAATTCTCAACTTCCCACCACTTCGGATGCATAATAGTGTGCGTTCCAAAAAATTTAGCGCCAACGTGACAAATTGTCAAAATATCCCCTAATGGCCGTTACATCACCAACACCCCAAAATCGCTTTAAAACTACTTTAGATGTATTACATCATTTATAGACCAAATATTTGCTCAAAAAATATTAAAGAAAAAATTACCAAAATACCCCCTATTGGGCAGCAAATTATCAGAATACCCCTAAGGGTTCACTACCTCTCTAACACCCCAAATTTACTTCAAAACAACCTTTCAAGTGTTTTAAAACCCTTCCTGGACTAACAAGTCCTTAAGAAAAATTTTACCAAAAAAATTATTCCCTTCGTCCCTTAAAAAATGATAACTTTTTTTTGCACAAACTTTAAGAAGGTTGGTAATATTGCATTGCCTTTCCCATTATACCCCTGATTTAAATATGCTTGCTATTTTTGAATAAGGAGTTGTCATGGACCCATGGTCCCACCATCTCAGTGGTCTGCCATAAACAACTCTAACAAAGAGAAAAAAAAAACCATGTTCATGGCTTCAATGGCAGAACTATGTTCTTTGATTCAGCAATGAAGTTGAAAATTTTTATTTTTTTTATGAGAAAGAAAGGCGTCATTTTGTACGCCTAGTCATCAGCGTTTTTTGCCTCTACGCCTAGGAGGTGTGCCTTGGTTGTCTAGTCCTCCGCCTGGGTTGTACATGTAGTTCACCCAGTTGCTGCCCATTGCCATTACTGTGAGTTGATACCATGTTGGCAATTTTCTGCCCTAATTTTACTATGGTGAGTGGAGAAGGAGTAAGGGGATATAGATCAGAGAAATAAGAGGAGATGACGAAGATGAGAACGCCTAGGCAAATGCCTAATCTCGCCTCTTCAACCGTCATATCTCCTGGTTAAATGCTACCTTGCCACCTCATTCACTCCTTCGTCTCGCTTTATACCGCCTTAAAACCCCAGCAATGCCTCTGATTGCCGCCTTAAAACCCCAGCAATGCCTTGTGTCACCTTATTCTCAAAATAAGGCTCCTGAGCGAACGCCTATACTCCTGATCCACCTAATCTACACCATGACCAACAAAATACCCACTGCCCTTCTTCAGAAGCAAATATGTTATTTTTTCTTTATAGTCAAATGTTGTGATTGATGATGCAGGGGACGGTACTTGGGGTTGATGATGGATGCAGAAGACACATCGATAGTGGCGGGGTGATGGGGGAAGAGGACGATGACAGCCGACAGCCGACAGCCATGGTGGTGGAAGAATACAGTAACTGCGGTGGTGATAGGGGTCATTGAGGTTGGAGGCAACCATGATCGGTGTCGTCAGGGTCAGCAGTAGTGGTGATCGGGGTCGTCAAGGATAGCAGTAGAAGTGATTGGGGTCATCGACAGTGGTGATCGAAGCTCAGAAGGGGAGGGAGATGGAAAAGAGAGAGAGAGAGAGGGGGTGAGTGATAACTGTGACAGGTGATAGAAAGAAAAGAATAAATTAAAAAAGAGGTGGCTAAGGGCAAACATGTAACTTCGCATAAAATTTATATCCTGAAATAGAAATGATCACTTTTTGTGGAATAGCCAAAAAAGAAAATCTGATCTTTTTTAAAGGACGAAGGGAGTACCAAAATACCCCATCTCGGTGGCAAATTATCAAAATTTCCCCGAGTCTTTTCGGTACTAGAAAAATCTCAAAATCACTTTAAAATGCTATTTTAAGCATGCCGAAGTCATTTTTGAGCTAAAAAGAATTTTTTTAAAAACATTAACCAAAAATCCTGAACCGGTGCCCGGACAGAGCGCTTAAAAGTCCATTCCGTCAAAATTAGCTATTGACTTTGGAATAACAAATAATAGTTAAAAATAAAACTTCTCAGCGTCCTCGGGTTCTCATAAAAGTTTCGAGCGAAACCGCGCTAGTTTGATATTTTAAATTTCACTGTAAAATTTCAAAAATCACAGCGTTCGTTAACCCCCCCTTCACGGCCTCAGAAAAATCCAAAATATTTCCACAATGTTGGTCTTCTAAAAATAACTAGGGTCTTCATTTCGCACTTAGGCTAAATATAACCCTAACTATTTTTAAAAATTCAGATTAGAAACTGTTAATTAAGTTTTCATTTTTAGCGACGAAAACATTCTATTGTTTAAATTCGAACACACACTATTATACCTTTAACACACATATATGTCTTCTTCCTCCTTCAACCAGCTGCATACCTGGATATATTCACCCCCACAATCATGCATGGATTTCCCTCAATCACTTATCTTAAACCAATTAAACTCATTACAATCCAATTATTCATGCCCTAACCCAATTTATATACATCAATTACACACAATTAACACACATACCAATCGAATAATTTCTTAAACCCGAAGAACACACACTAAATCTTCCAAAGACACACCGAAACCATGCCAAATAACGAAACCCTAATTAGTTTCTCCTTCCTTGTTGTTTTAGATTCTTATATTACACCATCCCAACAAGAATCCATTCGATCCTTCCTATCCCCAAATAAACACACACACACAAAACTGAAACATATTTACATATACACTCTAAAATTTTCAACCAAGATTCAACCAATTCCCGCAATTTTTTTGGCAATTAGGGTTCAAGATTCATACCATGATGGGTTTAGGTTCTTCCATTTTTTTTTCTTCCCTTCCTTCTTCTTCCTCCTCCTTTTCCTCTTTTTTCTTCCCTTTTTCCTTCCTGTTGCTTCTCTCTGTTATTGTTCTTCAGTCGTATTCCAGACTTTGCCTTATTTTTATTTTCACCCCACAATTCTTTTTATATTTTCCGTTCCATTAAATCCTATCCCAAAGTATATTTTATAATTTCCAACATTGAGTCAGCTTAATGTAACCAGGAGGTGGCCATCATGCATGGTATGATTTCCTCAAATTGTGACACATTTTGCAAACTTTAATAATTTGCACTTTGGCCCCTCAAGTTTTTAAAATTACATTTTGACCCTTTTAGTTTAGAAAAATTATGCTTTGACCCCAAAACCACAGTAACCCATCATTTCACTTCCTAACACCCAATTATCATCAAAATGATACTACTTAAATAATTATGCATCCCGTTCACCATATTTTCCAATATTACATTTTTACCCCTAACTTTTCAAAATTACATTTTAACCCCCAAGGCCACACTAACCCCTTTTTTAACACCCTAATACTTAACTACAACCCACATAATGCTCCTTAATACAATAATCCCCATTAATTAATAAAACTCGTGGTTAGATTAATTTTTGATATTTTCAGGGTATCGTATTCACCTAGTGTGGACTAAATTCACAACTGCATTGGTTAAGGTTGTGATGGTGGTGCTGGATGAATCGAAGAAAGGACTGATTTTAGAAAATATGGATGCAAGAAAATCGAGAGGGCCAGAATCCTATTTGGAGTTTTTTAAAATCAGGTCGAAAAGTGAAACAAATTAAACTAGGTATGAAAGAAAAACTTGTCCCGATTTTTAAATATTTTGGAAACTTAAATAAAAAACTGAGAAACCACAAGGTCTTCAAAAGGCCCTCAATAATGTTTTGTATTTCCATACCTGGTTCAGACGTCCAAACAATTTTTTTAATAGATTAGACATGAAAAAGGTAAAATTCAGTTACTAATTAGATTGCGACACAAATCTAACTAACAAGTTTTGGTTAGCTCGGAGTCAAAGTTGGTTTGTAATTCTTTCTCAAGGTTACCTGGATATTCTACTGAGCTCTTACCTTGCCTTTCTTAAAACAAGCACAATCCCAATACACAGTCCTAATTGTATTGAAGTTCAAATACATGATCCATATAAAAAGGGACCTCGAGCTACACTATAGAAATGCAATTGTACACTCACAAACACCTTTAGTTTCTTACCTTCTCATGGTTAACTCATGTAGCTGTGGCCTGGCTTAAGCTCCCCCTCGAGTTATGCAATAGAAATGAGATCATAGACACACAAACACCTTTAGTTTTTTACCTTTTCATGGTTTAGAGCTGCGGCCTGACTTAAGTACCAGAGAGTTTTTTCGTCGGACCCCTTTCAACAGTCTTTTTTCTTCTTTTCCTTCCTTTTGCAGGCCTTCATTCTCAACCATGGTTCTGAATATATTTTTAGCAGCAAAGAATTGCATTCTGTTAAAGTAGTTGAAAAGATCCTCATTTCGTTTACAGAGAAGTAATAGAGTTTTTATGAAAAACCTTATTTTATCACACTTGTACCCTTTTCGAACTCTCTCCAAAAAGAAACATTACCAGGATATCATTTTAGCTTTATTATTATTATTTGGGGGGGGGGGGGGGGTGTTGTGCTTTGACCTGTTGATCCATCTAAAGATAAGTGTGAACATTATCATCCTTTCACCCTCCCACCATTGACATTCTTAAGATAGTTTAGCCAAATTATTAAGGACTAAATATAAGTTGTCCACCTCAACATTTTTGTGTCAATCAAATTATCCCCCTCAAATATTGTTTTTTTTTATGATATCTATACATAGTTATCGGAACTGAGCCGAATACCAAAGGGGTTGAGGCATTGGTTCACTATTCATCAGTTCACCCGATGGTTTAATTACAAATATACTTCAAGTTCAACATTAACTAATATGGTGAAAACACTTTGTTCTTTAAATTTTGAGCCAATTACACCTATGTCCCTGAGGTTAGGGGTAATTACAGTCAAGGACACTAAGTTTCAAAATGTAACATACTGTGATCAAAACCTTTTCCAATGTATCACCCGTATCCATCTGTTAAAAAATTGCCCTTTTTGGATGATGTCATTCATGTGTATTTTTTAAATGCCAATACTACCCTTATATTGTATATACATAATAAAATTTATTATTTTTTAATTAGGGTAAACACCTAATTTTCAAAAAGTTTCTCTCCCCAATTTGTTTAGAAACCCTAAATCTGAAATTGCCGCCGACAGTCTCCCCTCCCCTGCCCCAGCTGCCGGTAGCCTCCCTCGCCCCCACCACACTGGCAGCCTCTTCCCACACCACTCCAGCACCCCAGTAAGCCCGTCCCCCACCCCCACCCACAAACCCTTCTCTCTCTCTCTATCTGCGATAAACACCTTCTCACAACTCCGCCGCTCTCTTCCTTCCTCCGTCATCACCGCCGATCGATTTACTCTAGTGTGTGGTGACATGGTGGTCTAGGATCCTATTTGGTCTAGTTAATTTTCAGTGTGAGTGTGTGTGACAAACCCCAACGGCAAAGTCACTAACCTCGACGACAAAACTCTTGACCCCCAAGCCCGTCACAACCCAATCGTGGAACACCAGGCACCCCAAAACCCCGGTAACTTACCCTGCAGCAAGCTTCCACCCAAATTCGGCACCGGCAAGCATGAAAAACACCAATCGAAACACGCCGCCCTCGCAACGACGTTCATCCAGCTCTCCGTAACCACCAAAATCCTGTACAAAGCCCTATATATATATATATATATATATATATATATATATATATATATATATATATATATATATATATATATATGAGAGCTGATCCATTGCTCGCGCTAGCAAATGGAGTTAAGTTGCAAGCGTGATCTGACCGTCCATCCTGAAAGATGGACGGCCCAGATCGCGCCTTTTTTGAAAAATGTCAGTCATCCGCGACATAATGTCGCGGACCAACTTTTTTACCTTTTTGTCCCTCCACCCGTCCGCTACATAATGTAGCGGACGTTTTTTTGACAAAAATAGCCTCATGTTCCATCCGCTACATTATGTAGCGGACGAGTACGCAGGCACTATTTTTTTTCTGTCCTTTCTCTCATTAAAATTCTGACATGGTTCTCTCTCTCTTTCTCTCGTCAATTTCTGACACACTCTCTTTCCTCTCTCCCTCTCTATCTCTCATCAATTTATGACACTTTCTCTCTCCTTTCTCTCTCTTTTCTCTCACCATGATTTCTTTTATGGGTTCTGGATGTAGCACAAATTTTCATAGCATGGATGTTGTTCAGCCGCGAAGAAGAGACGTCGAAGAGCAGCGCCGGAGCATTCAGGCTCGAAGAAAAGGCATTCAAGTAACAGTGTTACTGCCTCACGGCAGTGTCCCTTTGTTCATTTCTCCCTCACACACGCACACATGCACTCTCACGCAAGGCAGCAACCTGATGCTACTCCCCTCTCCTTCTTTTTTCACACAGGTGCACTAATCCCCTCGCCCTCACCTCCTCACGGCAACCATGGCTGCTTACCCACGAACCCATCACTGTATCTCATTAGAGCCCGTTTAACCCTCTCTTTCTTACTTTTGTTTCGGCAAACTTTTATCATTTAGGTAACCATACAAACAAAAAACATTATCTGAAGAAAAAATGTTTCCAAAAGGCCAAATTCACAAAGACAAAGCAGAACATGAGAGAAAGGACAGAACAAATATTTCCCAGAACTTTTATTCCATCTGTGCACTACCGAGACAAAGCAGAGAAACGAGAGAGAGAGATGCCGGAAGGACAATGAGAGAAAGGACAGAGAAAGAGAGAGAAAAAAAAATAGTCTGTCCACTCGTCCGCTACATAATGTAGCGGATGGAACATGAGGGTATTTTTGTCAAAAAAAGTCCGCTACATTATGTAGCGGACGAACTTAAAAAAAACGTAACAAAAAGATTTGGACCGTCCGCTACATTATGTAGCGGACGGGTGGAGGGGCAAAAAGGTAAAAAGTCCGTCCGCGACATAGTATCGCGGACGACTGACAGTTTTCAAAAAAGGCGCGATCTAGGCCGTCCATCTTTCAGGATGGACGGTCAGATCGCGCTTGCAACTTAACTCCATTTGCTAGCGCGAGCAATGGAGCAGCTCCCTATATATATATATATATATATATATATATATATATATATATATATATATTACTCCAGATTTTGTTTTCCTTTTTTTAAAAGTAAAGTAATGGTATGTGAAAGAAAATAACATTCTAATTTAAGGGTAACAATGTCAGTTTATCAAAACTGTTAGGTTTTTTAAGATTCTGTCTGGTCAATGGACATAAGTGTAATTTGTCCAAACTATTATCCTTGGCTGTAATTACCCCCAAACCTCAGGGATATATGTGTAATTAGCCCTTAAATTTTTTAACCCCAAAGTCTTGAATGAAAATTAAAGAAGGAAATTTAGTATCAAATAAAATCTAATACACTAACATTACACATTAAAGTTGTTGATTCTAATAATTATGATGCCAACACAGCGGCCCAAGAGAGATCATCAACTTTCTTAAGTTAAAGGGAGAACTGTGGTTAATACCCCTGTAGTTTGAGGTCATTGCAAATTGGCCCCTGGTAAGTTGCAAAGAGACAGCTAAGGTGACAAATCTATTGCATCCTTCGGTTCTATTACATAATCAACAAATTATCCAAAATACCCCTATATAAAAATCCTAAGATCACTTTTGTGTTTCTATGCAACAGAAGTTTTGAGCTAAGGGCGGCGACGTGCGTGGATTCATACCCATGTAAAACCCTAGGATTTGTGATTTTGATAAAAATAGATCTAGGATTTGTACATATATCTTGGGTTTATGGTACATAGATCTAAGGTTTGTTTGTGTGGTGGGGGTGTGTTGGGGGGGGGGGGGAACGAGGCAATTGTTATGAGAAGAGGGGTGGCAACATCAGGGCTATGGTGGTGATGAGAGTAGGACTGGGTATGGTCGAGGAAGCAAACATGGGTGGTGATGGCGAAAGTAGGCATGTGTCAGATTAGTTGGGGCTGATAGCAGTAACAGGATTGGGTTGGCTGATGGCAGCCGTGCGATTGGGTGTGAATGATAGCTTACAACGTTGAAAGGAGGCTTTAAATATGCTCTTTGAAATTGGTGGGGATAATGACCGTCGAGCATTTGGATAGAGCATGTGACGATTGTGGGTGAGGCAGGTGGCGACGGTAGCAACAGTGTTAGGTTCAGGTAGGTAATGGCGGCACTACACGGGGCTGTCCTGAGTGGTGGAGAAGGATTGTGGTGATGAATGGCGTTGGGTTGTGCGTAAGGGTGGAGACTAGGGTTCGGTCCATTTGTGTAGGGAAGAAAATTAGGACTTTGCAAGGGAAGAAGAAATGGAGAGCATTTTAGTCATTTCATTGAATGAATCCCTACCGAATGCACTTCTCAGGAGCGTGAGCATCAGATGCTTTTAATTTAGACCTTTTTTTTTACATTTGTAATAGATTTGTCGCCTTAAGTGTCTCTTTGTAACTTTTTTAAACTCGGGGGGCTTTTTACAACGATCATAAGCCATAGGAGTATTTGGCACAATTTTCCCAAAGTTGAATGATCATTATAAGTTTTTCTCTGAGTATAGATATTTAATCAAGTTTTTTTAAGAGTAAAATGCACTAATGGTCAATATGACTCCTTTTCTTTAACGGCCACTGAATTTCAATTCATGCCATTATGATCACTTGACTCACAAATTGTTCCAATAGAGCTAAGTTTCCCCATTAAATGGTCACATGATACGCCCACGAGGCATCTAAATAGTAACAAAACCGTCTTTCCCACTCAATCTCTCTCTTTTATTTCCATCTTTTATCATTTTATTTCATCAAATCTCTCTTCCCCCCCCTCCCCCCTCTCCCCCCCCCCCCCTCTCTCTCGTACACATAAATCTGCCAACATCAATTGAAGAATGAAAAAGGAGGTTAGTGGAGGTATTTGAATTGCAAATGGTGGTGGGGTTTGGTGGCAGTGACTGCGAGGAAGAAGGGATCAGCAGCGATGTGGCCAATTAAAGTGTGTTACTCGTCGGTGATGTTGTTGTGGCTGCTGTTGTCAGAGGAGTGGACAGCGGCAGTGTTGGAGAGGCCAAGAAGTTAAGGAGGTTGTAGCTGTGGAGGTTTATGGTTGTTACTGAGATTGGGATTGGATGTGTAGTTATTGGGTGTAAAAATTTGATGTTGATTAGTTTGATATGTTGTTCGGACTGATGATTTGAGGGTGTGAGCAGAAATTGGTCCTTCCCTTCATTCAACAATTTTTGATTTAAGCTAATTGACTTACCCAGCCTAAGAAGGAGTAGGGAGTTGGCTGCTTACTCTTTTTATTATAGCTACCACCACTCATTAAATTTCTACTCTCAATCTTAGTGTAATACCTTGAGAGCTCTTGAGTTCTTTGTTAGCCGACCAGTGCTAGTTCTATACCATCTAGTGGTAGTTTGTTGTGCTTCAAATCTTTCTATATAGAACAGAAGGGTGACAAAAATGGATAGGATTATAGTTCCTACGGGGTGGAGACGATGGGGTCGGTCCATAGATAATTACTTTTATGTGTAAGGAGATTCGTACCTTGGATCCCTCTTACTTGTTGCTAATGGAACTTTTTTTTTTTTTGTTGGTACTATGCTTGTAGATTATTAGGCTTTTTAGTTGAGGGCTTTTAGTTGGGATAGGTTCGATGGCAAGTGGTAAAGGTGCGGACAGCAGTTGATGATGGTTTGAATGGTGGTGACTGGGGTGGTGAAGGTTTAGGTCGTTAGGTAGTGGTAGAGAGAAAAAAAAAAAAACAAGAAGGATTATTACATGTCATTGGTGACATGGACAAACAAAACTTAAAGGAAACATTAGGTGCCAAAAAAAAAAAAGAGGCCATATGAGAAGAATTAAAAAAAAAAGTTTTATGGAGACACGAATTTTCTCCTGTTTTGAGGCCCATTTGTGAGTCACGTACTCACTTAACGGCAAAAAAACTCACACCGCAAACCGAACGGTCAAATTAGACAAAATTCTGAGTTTTGTTACCATAATTACACAAAATTAAAACTTAGTGGCCATTAAGAAAAATAGATAATAGTTTAGTGACCATTAGTGCATTTTATTCTTTTTTTTTTACTTAAATAGCACAAACCCAAGCGTGGTGCATTTTACTCTTTTTTCTAACAAAAAGAGCCAGGCCGATTTAACCCAAAATTCCCCAAAACTTGCCCGGTCAATGCCACACAATTTGGGCAGTTTCAATCAAAATACTGAATCAAACTGATAAAGTCACCGTTTTGCAGTTACATCTTTCTGACTTGCCATCCTGTCCGATTCCCATAACTATACACTTGCGTGTCCTTATTTAAGTGAAATAGTGTCATATGTCATGTTATAGAGAAAATATTTAGTGATTATCTAACACTCCATCATCTGCATACGTGGTGTTATATTATCACTAAATTTGTACCAACTAAGTAAGGTTGGTAACTTGTGGATCAAATGTCCAGCTGAATATTAAACATTTATTCACATGGTTAACTACGAGTAAAAGAAATGAAAAATAAAACATCAAACACAAAACACAAGAACCTACCCTGCTTTTTCTCTCCCCTTCATCGTCCATAGCCGTTGTACTACCCCCGCCGACGGCCGCCTTACCCACTCGCCCTCGACGCTGCCGTTTCCTCATCCGACCATTACCCCCTGCTGCACCACCATATTATGACCGATGCAGTACCGCCACTGCCCTCGCTGACGGCCTCCTTACCCACTCGCACCGGCACTGCCATTTCCCTCGTCCAGAACAAGGATCATCGCCTGCGCTGTCACCACCACGATGTGACCATGCTGCACCACCACGTTGTGACCCACGCTGATTCATCACTTCCTCTTCCTGTGACCACCACGATGTGCAATGGCGTCTCTTACGTCGATCTATCAACAGAAGTGCAATAGCACCGATCTTCAACAAATAGGGCAGCAACGTTGCCGCGAAGTAGACCTTGGGTAAATCTGCACTCTCACTGTTCATGTATCATATCATATCCCACGTTGCTGCTAAAGCTTTATGAATAATGATATTTATCAGTGTGTCTTTCTTCGTTGTTCCTGAAAGTGCTCTTATCATGTTACAACCACTTTCTTATCCAACTTTTAAGCCTATATATTATACTCCCTCCTTCCAAAAATATAGATCACTTTTACTTTGCATGCATATTAAGGATTTTAGTTATGTATTTTGTGTTTTTCCCATTTTATCCTTTAGAGAGAGGGGAGAAGAGAGTGGACCATGAGAGAGAAAATTAGTTAGTAGAGTGTTAAATGTAGAGAGAGAAATAAAATTAAAAAAGTATAAAAAGGATAAATATGTAAACATACCTACATAATCTTTCTTAATTTGGAAGTGATCAATTTTATGAGACGACCGAAAAAGAAAATATGATCAATTATTAACGAGCGGGGGGAGTATCATATTCTAGCTAGTTATGTTGGGGGGTTGGCTTGTTGTAGGGCAAACATGTTTTTTTCTTTGGTTAGACCACCTGGTATCCGGACATTACATTAGAAGCCGACTAAGCTGGGTTCGAGCCGGCAAGATCACATAAGCGGCAAAGCTCTCCCAGGGTTTAAATCGAGGCCTCTAATTAAGTTAGGACAACCCCATCCTATCTGACCTACGCACTTGGTGGCTAAGGCAAACGTGTTTGTTTGGTTTGAAGCTGGAAATAACATGAGAAATGTCTCTATGTAGGACATCACAAATTTTAGACCAAGCCGTCCCAACCAACAAAATTTAAGCACCCCAACTGATATCTGCAATACTTGTTAAATAGCAAATATGAAGATATCATTAGTAGTATTTCATTTGTTCATGTTTGCCTGTGGGTGCACTAATGCTAATAGTTGTGAAAAAGAAACTTAAGTTGTCTAGCTTAAAATAATAATAAAATTAATACTGACCATGTACTACATATCACACTCTATTTTGGCAGTTGTTATACTATATATGGTTTTGCACGTTCATTTCTCTTCAACTTTTTTCCTTTTTTGCAGAGAAATCATTATGTTAGGACTATCTTATAAATATTGTTTGATTATGGCGAATGACTATCTTATAAATTTCACATTTGAATTTATACCTTATGCTTAATTTGTTTCTAGATTGTTATTCGAGAAAAATTTTACTACGCACTTCTAATGAAGAATAGTAAAAAAGGGTAAGAAGCTGCTAGTCTATACCTTTTCATTTCAATGTTGGTATTAGTAAGTGACACAATCCAAAAATTGCCTTAAGAATTTGGTTAATGACAGGTTGAGAAACTTGTGGTTGACTTATTTTTTCCTTTTAACCTGTAGATATTGATGCTATTGACAATGAAATTTTTTTACGTTTCTTCATCAAGTTGATGATGATTTTGAGTTTGAAATGGGGATGATGTTTAATGGTGAAGATGAACCTTTTAATACATATAATGCATATGCCATGAACAAAGCGTTTGAGGTTCGAAGAGGTCAAAAGTATATTCATGAAAAAAAAGTCAGGCGCTATGACTGGTGAAGTTTTTTGAGTTTATGTCAAAAGCATGCACCTTATGTTCCTCCTCATGAGGAAAGAAAGGTCAAGAGGATGGAATCCCGGTATGGTTGTAATTAATATGTTAAATTTAAAATTAGTAATGGTTTATGGGAAGTCATCGACTTTAACCCTGTGCAGAACCACCCATTTGTCCCTGAAAACCAAACACATTTCATTAGATCCCATAGAAGAGTAACATAAGGGGTGAAGGGTGTGCTTGACGGTTTCAAAAGTGTGGGTGTAGGGACAACCGTGTCATCTGGGTTCATAGGAAATGATACGGGAGGAAATGAAAATGTTGGTTGTACGTTGCATGATCCTCATGATTATTTTCAACCAGAAAGGTCTAAAATACTTAGTATTGGGGATGTTCAAAGTCTTGTGAACCATTTCAACAATTTACATGTAAAAGATCATATGTTGTTTCATGCAGTGTAATTAGTTAATCTAATCGGCTGACCAATGTTCTTTAGTGTGATGGAATGTCAAAGTTAGATTACAAATGTTATGGTGATGTTGTAAATTTCGATGCCACATGTTGCACATATAAGTGCATTGTGGTTTGTAATCCATTCATCTGTGTAAATAATCATTGGAGAAATGTAAGCTTTGGCTGCTGAATTTTGTTGGATGAGATCACTACTTCTTTTGTTGGGCTATATTTCAAGCATTTAGGAAGGCCATGGGGAATAAGCCTCCAAAGACATTTTCACGGATCAAGATCATGTTGTGGAAAATGCCATTAGCAAGGTACCTCCTAATACACGCCATCGCATGTGTGGATATATTGCTAAAAATGCTACACAAAATCTTTTCTAAGTTTTATGGAAAACCTGAGTTCAAGAGTGTCTTTTATAAGGTTTTGTACTATTGTGAAACTGTGGAAGAGTTTTAGTCCACTTGAAAAGGAATGATTGATAAGTATAAACTTAAAGACAATGGTTGGATCCTTAGATTATATATATAAATCCCCATGTTAAATGGTGTCGTGTACTTAGTAAGGATGTGTTTTCTAATGATATAATGTCGCCTCAAAGAAGTGAGAGCATAAAAAATATGTTTTAAGATATGGCATGCAAGACAATAACTTTGATCCAACTTGTTGATCAATATGAAAAAAAAAAAAGCAATTAAGATGTGTGAGAAAGAAGTGGAAGATGATTTTGATTTTTGTCCATGGTAAGCCAAAAGTAGTTGTGAAGCGACGTGGAGTTTTGGACCATGCATCATCAATGTATATACACACTTTTTTTTGAATAATTCAACATCAATTTATTCGAAGTCTGTCGGAACATGTTTTAGATATAAACCAAGAACAAAGGTGTCAATACGTCGGACTTGGCAAAAAAAAAGGGTCGAGCCGTGGGGAAACGGGCTAGGCCACCTGGAAGATATCAGGGCCTGGTCCAAGTCCAAGCCGTAGGCCCAAAATTTAGGGCCGGGCTTGGGCCAGGCCCGATCCTAAATAAAAAATTAAAATATATTTTTAAATTCTTTTTATTTATTTTTTGTTTTGCGGCAAAATTAATTTTAAGATAAATTTGTTCATAAACCCTCCTTCTTTTATTCGGACTTACAACTAGCCTAATCAAACCATTTTGACTACTATTGTTTTGAAATTTTTCCTAAGGTAAATCTTCTTCCCTTGGCCGTTTCTTTCTCTCATTGACAATGATCATTAATTTAGTTGAACCTAGAGTTTTAGTTAGCACAGAAACTGCTACACCTTGCATCTTAATATAAGAACATTTGAGTTCTGTTAAAGCTTGAAACTTCCAACCTCTAGGTACATACTGTACTTCAAGATATCATTCTTGAGTCTCATTTTACTTGGTAGATAACGTAGTCTGTCGCTTCTTTTGATGTTAGGATTTGCCATTTGTATCTGATGGCTATCTTGCATTCTTATTTTACCGATTGAACAACATTAATCCACTGTGTCTTAAACATCTAATAAATTTCAATTCTCGCTCGCTTTATCACCTTGCATAAGTTGCTTTTGGATCCAGGGAGCAACTTCTCTTTCCCAAGCACTTCTCCTACAACAATCATTTTAGGCAGCATAGAATAAAGCTATGTTTGACAACATAAGTCCAGGGCAATGCATTAGGCGTGGGAATTAGTTGATGATTCTTGTTGTAAGTTGTATTCAAGAGTGGTTTGAAAATTATGGTCCTTTTTTGGTTTCCATCGAAAGATTTGTCCGTCTGTCTTGGCCCGGCAGGGTACCAGAATGTTGCAACCCTAGCATATTGGCTTAACTGGTGACTTTCTCAATGTTGAGACGACCAATGTTGAATCCCATGCTTCGGTACTCCAGTTTCTCTAAGCGAAATAAATATGGAGTATTAGTGTAGAATATTCCTAAATTGAGTTTTATAATTGTTAGTTAGTTTAGGACTTTTAGTATGATTGTGCATCTAATGTTAGGGCTTGTTTTTTCCTCTTTAGGCATTGTAACCGAAGTTACTTTACACAACTTAACATCAATCAAACTTATTGTAGTAAAAATGCATTTGTTCCTTAAGTAAAAAGTTAAAAAAAGAAAGCAATGTTGACAATAGCAATGACGACGTTGAGGAGAATGCTAATGTGACTAATTTCAAAGTTATCATGATAATTAAGGTGGCGATGTCGATGCCAAAGCTGATGCGACTGATGTCAAATATATCATGATACTTAAGGTGGATAACAACATGATAGATGATTTGCATCTAAATTCATGGAATAAGAAGAAAAGTTGGGTCTCCTTAGGTAGAACACTTCGTTAACTAGATGAAAGAAAAAGAAGAGTGTCTAGATTTACAAATTGTGACAAAAGAACAATAAGTTTTTTTTTTAATTTCTGGGCCAGATTCGGGCCAAACCCAGGCAGACTGAGCAAAAAAAAAGGCCAAATTCGGGCGTGGCAACTTTTCGAGCTTAGATCGGGCCTGACTCGGGCTTTTTTAGGGCCGAGCTGGGCTTTTTTCCAGAATTTTCTAGCCTGGCCCTGGCCCTTGGGCTTATGGACCAAGTCGTCACGGTTACCTTTAAGGTTGTGCTGGGCTAGCCCATGGGTGACTTGGCCCATTTAACATCTCTAGCCAAGAGGGGACAATTAATCATTATATGTTGAAATGAGAGGGTGATAAGAGACAGTATAAGGTTCGCTTTAACTCTGATGGGTGCAAGATAAGTTGCTTTTTGTCAATTGTTTGAGTCAAAAGGGTGGTCGAGTAATCATGCTTTAAGGGTAATCAATGTTTGTTCTAGCGAATAGCTTCCAAAAAAAAACCGCAGAAGGATTTTATGAAGTCACCGTCTTATTTAATTTAAGTAAATGGAAAATAAGAAAAATCGAAAAATTACTCAAAAAATGTCTGAATGACAACTACTCTATCAGAAATAGGGACATGGGTTCAGGAACTAAGTTATGTTGTGAAAGGTGTTAGGAGTCCGCTACGTACACCCTTTCGGTCTCTACTTCATTCATACTTTTTGGCCTTTAAAACATATAGCATGTAAAATGTGCGATAATGTTAATCCTAACTTTACTTTTATATATTTGGCTTGAACTCGATGCTGAAGGTTGAATGGCCTCTGTACCCGGTCGGACAAACAGAAATCAAAACCATTGTAGATTGACTCTGATCCTACAGAAGGTGACTTATACTTCGGTCTTAGACTTGAACTATAAAATGCAAAGACTCTTTTTGACTTTCTATGTAATAAAAATGTGATCGTGGGGAAAGGAAATTATTCTAGACTACCACATTATAACTAGCCTACCTCTCAAATGTGCTTGCCTAGAAGACTTAGAAATACTTTGAGACGGATCCTCGATGCAAGTGGCTTAAGAATATCAAAATGAATATGAAGTGTTGAATTCCTCTTAGAGATGATCTACCACTTCTAAGAGAGAAATGATATAAAAGTTCTAGGGAAAAAAAAAGCTTGTTTTTTTGAAAATATAGCCCAAATGCCCTATTTATAAAGATCCGGGACGCCAGAAATGTTAAACATGACCGTGCCAATCCGTCATTTTATGATTAAAGTCGAAAAGCGGCCGGTTCATCCCATATTAAAAATATTATTTCTTAAAATTTTGAGACTTTATCTGATTCTAATTCGGTAATTAACTTTGATTTTATTAGATGTATGTACCAGGAATTATCTTCATATCTCATATAAATCAAGGATTAGTCACATGTATCAAGGATAGCTCACCAGATATTTTCCAAATCATCTAATCAATCACAATCTCTTGACTTTAATTTGGGTTAAATCCAACTAACTGGACTGTACTCTAACTAGACTGGACTCAACCAATTGGACTGGACTGGATTATTAGACTGGACTTGACTAGATAACCGGATTGGATTAATATTGGAATTAATTAGATAAATTAAGTTTAATATACTATTGGACCTACATCCATAGTAATAAACCTTAATTATCTATATATATATATGTGTGTGTGTGTGTGTGTGTGTGTGTGTGTGTGTGTGTGTATGTGTGCGGGTGTGTGTGTGTGTCTAAACATATGTGTGTGTAGACACACACACACACACACACACACACACACACACACACACACACACACATATATATATATATATATATATATATATATATATTATAAGAACGACAAAAATTGGGTGTCTACAGATGCCCCGGTAAGGGAGCTCGTTTGCAGGCGAACATCACCATAAAAGGACGACACATTTTTTTAATAGACTAGATTGGATTATTATTGGATTTAATTAAATAAATTATGTTTAATATATTATTAGACCTACACCCATAATAATAAATCTTAGTTATCAATAAAGCCCAATAACTATATATAAATAAAAAAGACTATAAAATTGGGATATCTCCATTTGTATTAAAGCCAAAAGAGCAATATGTGTTAAAAAGGATAGACAAAAAGTGCAAAACAAGGTATTACAGGGATAGCTATGTTCATGTCTTGACTCCACTCAATAGTCCCAAAGAAACAAAGACATTAGGTCTCAACAAATTGATGTAGAGAGCTTTTGCTATTATGAGTTTGGGTGTCAGTGGCAATAGTGAGCCGATTGATATTCCTCCTTCTGTTGATCGCTTGCCAATTATGGATTTCCCCTCGCATGAGGCAAAAAGAACACACTGTAATAGGATTAAGGGGGGCATTGGAGAAGGCACGAAAAAGAAGGACACTAAAAGGAGCAACTAGTCAACTTCCTACAAGTGAAACTGATTGTAACTATTTTTTAACTATTATTAATGCATAAAATATATGTGCTTTTGCATACAATTGTATGTAGTAACCATGTTTTTTTTTAAATATAGATCAAGATATGCAGTTTACAACTAATGTTCCCTTTGATGTGCCTTCAATATCGGTGTCACAACCATTGTAATATAGCTATTCCGAGCCAATGTACAACAATTTGCATCATGAGTTCGTACCATATTTTGGTAATAACAATGTCACTCCACTCTTGAGTCGGGTAATATGTTAACGAAAATGTCCTTCAATTATTCCAGGGATCGTCCAATAGTTTCGTGAGTTTGCTTAATTCTTGCCATATGAAACCACAGGTATACTTCATTCTTATTGTTACTTTTGGGGAAAGAAAGAAAAGAAGTGTCTAAATTTTTTTCTTTACATGATTTGTTCACCCAGAAAAACTTAATGGAGAACATCACGTGGAGGAATGTCACACAAGCATTGAAGTTCCCCAATTTTATCATATTTGTGAACTTCTACATGAAGGGTAGTTATATGGTCATTCACACAAGCATTGGATCTCTAAGTTTATCATTCTTTTCAAATTTTACTATAGTTATTCGATCTCTGTTATTAGATTAATTTTTCAATGCACTATAAAATTTATTCATGCAATTGTGGTCTATCCTTGATTCATTTATCTCGGTGATTTCAATGCATCAATTTTATGAACATCTCAAATTGGGCTTTCTTTGGCTGCTATTAGAGATACCGGACAAATGCTTGCCATTTTCAATTTGATTGTAATCACAACATTTGCATTCATGAAAATCCAAACTCTGATCTAAACAGACAAAAACCAAAATTTGAAATGTTGTGGCTATCATCACCATCCACAGGTTTCACCACCAACCAAACCAATAATCCTTGTTATGCTACCATACCCACCGTCAACACCACCATACTACAAACCTACCATGCAATTTTGGAGATGAAACAGGCATCTATCTGCCGCCCGAACCTCCAATCCACCACCACCCACCCCCAAAATCCCTACCTAGCCTCCCCGCCATCAAAGCCTTCCACCGCTGAACACCGCGCATCCCACTCTTAATTCACCATTGCCCCACTCCCCATACCCCCAAAATTCTAATCTCAATTTGCCAAGCACGGTCGCCGGCGGCCGGAAGAGTTACAGGTTGCCAGGTGGCTGCCGGCGGTGGGAGGGTGGTGGTGGTGGTCAAAAGTGAAAAAAAAAACCAGTTTTTGGAGTGCAGTTTAAAAACACCAAACGCTCCAGTTTTTAAAACTGGAAAAAAATTTTGTCAAACGGGACCTAAGAGTTACAGGTTGCATGCATCTAAAAAATTTGTCCACCGCCGCTGGAAGCACAAGTACAGTCAACACCTTAAGCAAGTTATAATGTTGTCATAACTCAATATTGAGAATGCCTTAAGCACCACGCAGTAAGCATGGGCGGGCACGTCATAAATAGGTTCGAAGAATTCATGCCTAGCAAAGAGGAAGGAACAATGGAGGCAATAAAATGTGCAGCTTGCTGGTGCCAGGCGAGAAATCTTGTGCGACTCCCAGATGTGTGGGGAATTGTTAATACAGCCAAAACCCTAACTGAAACAGTAGCCGGAGAATTTCAACATATTACAATAAAGCTCCAGTTTCACATACAACAGTGCCCCTCAGCAGCAACAGCAGCACCTTCACAATTCAGCAGCCTCGCCGCCTTTCAAAGCCTTCCACCGCCAACCACAATGCACCCACCTACCCTACCCCACCCCACAATCCACCATCCCCCATCCTCCCCCCGCAAAAAACTTCCCACCCAGCCCGCCATCTTCAAAACCTTCCATCACCGACCATTCCACATCCCCCCGCCACTCCCCAATCCACCACCACCCCGCCCTCCCCCCCCCCCCCCCCCCCCTTCCAAAAAATAATTCCCACCTAGCCCCGCTGAATTGAAAGCCTTCTACCACCGACCACCCCACCCCTCTCCACTCCCCAATCCACCACTGCCCACCCCCTCACCCCCCAAAATTCCCACCCAGCCCTACTGCATTCAAAGCCTTTCACCACCGACCACTGACCACCCTGTGCCCAGCCCCATCTACTAATCCACCTCTACTGCCTCAACAACAAAAATGCCCTTTATATTTAAGTTTGATGAGAGGCAGTAGACATGAAAGACCGGATCTCTTTTTACAAGGATGTTATCAGTTTTCAATTTCTGAGCTGACTCGATAATTAAATGTCATGGCCTTCAAAACCATTCAAATTTAATCCTCACAATTCTTGAGTCTTTCGAATTTGGACCGGTTCATTCTAAGGTTTCTACCTACATCAACTTGATCCATCGTCACTGCGGAAGTGCGGAGGGGTGGTGGCCTTGTGGTGCTTAGAGCTTTGGTGAGTTCTAGTGGTAGGATGTCGTTATGGTTTGGAGAAGATGGTCACTTATAATTTTCCCCTTGAATTATTTGTGGGCATTTCTAGCATCTTCAAGTTGTGTTCTAGTCATGTGACCAACTCTGGTACCAACCATCAATATCCAAATATCCGGGGCATTTGACAATGGGCTCGTAGATCGAGGGGAAGTGTTGTGAAAAAAAATCCAAAGAAAGCAACTTGTTGTCCCCAAAATGTTAAAATCAGGGGTACTATTTTCTTTTGGATGGAAAATTATAGGTTGTTACATGTTCGTTGAAGTCTTATATGACATAATAGTCACTAGATATATTTAGTGATATTTCTTTTTAACACTGTCAATGATAATTCTTAGCAACACTATTACAGCGTTAGTAAATAAAAGTCACAAAAATATTTAATTAAGAATCATTAATATTTGTCTTATGGAAAGTGTAACTATTTTTCTACACTCTGATAATAGCCAAAAGTTTTTCTTGACGGACAGCTTTTCAAGCCCACATAATGAAAAATCAACGGATTATCCTTGTTTCTACTTAATTTAGCTTTAACTATTTTTCGTGACACTTTTGATCACTTGGAAGATATATATGGAGCAAAACCTTGCATTCGAGATATAAATGATACTCCCTTCATTCCACATAATTTGATCAACTTTTCTTTTTGGGCCGTCCCACAAGAATTGCTCATTTCTAAATTATTTTTACACTTTTTTATTATATTTCTCTATCCACATCTAAATCTCTATCAACTATGTTCTCTCTCCTTGCCCACTTTTTGTACTTTCTTTTTGTTCATTTCTCTCTCTATATTTAACACTACACTAATCAATTTTCTCTCTCCTGGATTACTTTCTTTCTTTCTTTCCTCTCTCTAAAGGGTAGAATTAGAAACACAACAATCACTTAAAATCCTAATCTGTGTGCAAAAAAAGTTGATTAAATTATGTGAAACGTAAGAAGTACATAAGTTTACATTAGATTGAACTACCAACTAATGCCTTATGCCGTGCGAATATATAGTGATGAGACAGGAAACCAGTAACAAGAATAGTCCTTAAATTTATTTGCACTAAATTTATTGTGGGCGAGCGAAACTAATGTTTGTGTCTCTATATAATTGTGCCCAGTACTCCTCAAATCTATATCTATACTACTCATAATAGAAACACAATTTTTATTTTTGGTGTAACATCTTTTTAGTGTTACACTAAAAACTCATATAGGTATAAACACGTGTATATTTTTAAGGAAAAACAAATGTAAACTAACACTACTCACTCTCCACAATCCTTCACATACTTCATAGAGTCTCCCACTCTCGATACTTCATGTAAGTGCTCTCCTCCTTTGTCAGCCTATTTTCCTCCCCTTCTCCCTTCTTTCGTCTCCATTGCAAATTGAAATCGGCAACCGATGATCTTAGCGTTCCTCCTACAATTCCATTTTTCAACACTCCAATGCTATTTTTTTTCCCCGCAATGCATGCACCCATTTTTTCGAATCTGCTTTTTCTTTTCCATTTTCTTCTTTGCATTTCTCCTTCTCCCTCAACGACTCACAATCTGCAATTACAGAAAATTCAATCCGTTCACATTTCATTCGCAAATACAGAGACAGGGCGGTTGACGTGTGTGAGGCCCTTGAAGGCCATGGGTGAGGAGATTCTTGGTTGTGCGATTTGTGAGATTGGTGGCGTTTGGGCAATTAGCGGTTAATGAACGTGTGGTGGCGCTCGGGGATTGTGGGTGGGTGGCCGGTGGTATGTGTTGTCGTGACGGCGGCAGTGGTGCATCACCGTCGATTTTTTAGATTGGTGACCAATCGGCAGTGCTCGTGGCGGCATGGATTATCGATGGTGGCAGCACTCGAGCGATAGCGGTCGTGGGTGTCAATTGGTGGCTGGTGGTGGCTCTTTGCGTGAGACAAGGATTAGTGGTGGTGCTATATTGAGGCAGTGGTGGTTTACTAGCGGCGCTGGGTCGTCGTGACGGAGGAAGGTAGTGGCTATGGCTGAAAGTGCAGAGTAGTGGGGTGGAGAAGTTGAATACTGTAACATATGCCCTTTTTTAATTAACAAATAGGATTTAAGTAACATTAAAACTGTTTTTAAATACCAAATTCAAATATGAGACTTATCAATTCCTTGAAAAATGTTAGTGCAAAAAAAAACGTTGGACATTCAAATGTGTTGAAAAATAATAACAACAAAAGAGTTGTTTACATAATTCTTAAAAATATAAATAATTTATCTCTATAGATTTAATGATTTTACTATAGTTTAGACTTTCTTTGTTTTGGTGTAACACCCTTTTGCTATTACACCAAAAATTTAAGAGTGTGTTTGAAACTATAAAATTGATGTGATATCATTTTAAATACCCAGCTTTTGTTATTTGGAACATTAAAAAAAGGAATTGGAATTGAATTTCATAGGATTTGACTAAATTTATTATTATTGTGTGAAATCTGATGAAAAATAATCGAATTTCATGTAATTTGGATTTAGTTGAATTAAAAATAATTAGTTATCTATCTTACTCTATTCTAGATCCCTCCAATAATGAATCCACTACCACCATCTTCATTGTTGTTACCGCCACACCACTTTTACTACCACCATTGGCACCATTACTGCTACCACCACCGCAATCATTACTGCTGTCGGCGTCGCCACCGTCGCCTCTGCCACCGCCATCACTAATACCACTACTGTCATCACCGTCGCCACCATTACCGCCACCATACTGCCACAACTATCGCCGCAACTATCACACTACTACTACCACCATCACCACTGTTGCTATCATTACCACCGTTGCTACCACCATTACTGCCATCGGCGTCACTTGAACATCACAAGTTACACCTCAATATCTACCACACCACCACCACCATCATTACCATCACTTGACCACCCCAACACTTCCACCGATGATGTCGCTACCCCGTATGTGTGGTGCCGCCAATACCATCATCATGTGGTGGTACTAGCACACTTAAAACCACGTAACATAGTTCTTTTTTCATCGTAAGTCAAGAATATAATTGTCTAAAAATTTATTACCTTTCCAAATCATTTGTTTTTCAGACACAAAAAAAATAAAAAAAATGAATTGAATTCCAAATCTAATTACGAATCTGAAATCCAAATCTTAAAAGAATTAGTTCCAAACAAATCGTAAGTGCCTTACATTTTAGTGGTTTGGAATTCTTTTCTTGAAAATTTAAAAATGATGAAGTTTGAGGATATCTAGGGATTTTAGCGGTAGTAGGACTATATTTTTTTATTCTTTATGAAACACCGCATAAAAAGTGACAGAATCGCACACGCATCGTCGTGTGTGCACGGCAGTTCGTCGTATTAGAAAGAAATAAAGGGATCGAACTGACATCATAAAGTACAAAATGAGAAGAAAGGAACAGAAACTGTTCTATAGTTATTATACATACACATGAAATAGTTCTTCATCCTTCATTTTGAACTTTTTAAAGTGGTTGTTTCTACTTCTTGTCACTTGGCGCAAGATAAAGGAACGCCGAAAGCGCTGTTACCCCAACTTACACCAACTTTTGTGTTGATTTTATAAGTAGCAGCTACTTTTTCAAAACTTTTAATCCACATTTCGACTTGAAACAATACCACTCTGGTTCATGTAGAATTTGTTTTTGGTCTTATCTGCCTGTCTTAGTGAAACTTGGGAACTTTTGAGCGCAAGCTGCTTCTACTTATTATTTACTCTCTCCTTACAATCTAAGAGGCGTTGAGATTGAATATCATTTTATTCCATTCCATATATAATTCTCCTATACAAAGCAAAAAATTTTGGTTTATGTATTTTGAGTATAACTGATCCCTACACCAGCCACTAGGTAAAATTTAACACTAATTTTCTTTCCGGTAATTTACAGTACGCACTTTCTTTTCTCATTTGTGGTAATTTACACTACTCTAGCCTTATCCTATATGACATGAGGAGCCACATGGGTCCTGCACCACTTACTCATCTCCCGAGCATGTACCAACTAGACTGTGTGGTCACTATTTAAGCATTCATAGCCCTTATCTTACCATTTACCAATACTGTCTAACCTGGCTCGGTGCACTTAGGAGACTCAGCTTAAGTTAGTCTCCGTGGATATGTTGAAACATTTAGGTGGATGGGTTAAACTATTCTCACTTCAAGAAGTACTCTTGCCTGTTTCTTCCAATGGTACTGCCTCGAGCTACAATACTGTGTGCATTCCTTCTTCCATTGATGGAGCTCCGAAACTCGGCAGACGACGAGTTTCGCGTGCACGTTGCAGCTCTAGACGGAGAGTGCGGTACGATGAAGATGACGACGACGATGAAGATGAATACGGGCATAATGCAGAGATAGCCATGTTGGAGTTGTATAGTCAGTCTGCGAAGGAAGAAGCACTTTTGGTTAGTGCTTTGGTGGATGAGGAGGAAGTTGAAGTCCTGATTTTCAAGGTAATTACTTTCTATATCTTTCTGTTCTGTTGCTCTTTTCTATAAGACACTATGTATGGGTCGGGTGCTGGTGTTTATTCGGAGAAAATTGGCATCAATTTCTACTCAAGCAAATCGTAAGCGCCGCTTATATAGCTTTTAGTGACACTTTTGACTTTTAGTAAGATGAGCGATAACATATTACACATAACGAGTAATATTTGGTGGTGCTAAGTTTTGTGTGTTACATATAGTGTCCATTAGGGATGGCAATAAGATCTGCATCCGGCGGATCTCCGACCCGCTCCGATCCGTTAGGAGCGGGTTATTTTGACTTTGATTGGTCATGGGGCGGGTATGATAATTTTAAAAAAAATCCATAACGGGTTAGGGTTGGGTATGGTATTCCGTCTAGCCCGCCCCGGTATACGACCCGCACCCGCCCCAGTTTACTAAACATATACATCACTCAACCCTAGCCATTCATCATGGGCTATATATATGATTCTCTCAAACTCTAAATTTCTTATCTCCTCTCACAGTGTCACTCAGTCACTCTCTACCCTCTGCCGACTAACGAAGCAAGACGCCAAGCCCAGTTGCCAAGCCACTGCCACGTAGCTGCCACGCCGCTGCGCCAGCTTCTCCTTCCCTCTCTGCGACTCGCCATCTCTGCCAACTTACCTCGCCGGCGCCGGCGCCACTGCCTCCGCCTCTTTTTCTCCTTCTCCCTGCACGGCCGTGGTCAGCCCCCACGACCACGGCTCCACCTCCACAGTTCCACCTAACCGGCCACCCACCACCGTCACAACCACCTACCAGGTGACTAAAGCACCATTCTTGTCCACCTCTACCTCTAGCGATATTCTCATGTCACTGATTCTAATTTTAGATCCCGAATCTGTGTGAAGCACTCTGCACATAGCGGTGAAACGTCGGAATTCAATTGAGATGTTGAGTTTATTTTCACGGTTCTGTGAACGAAAATAGAAGTTCGCGAAACTGGTTTTTCAATTTCCATCTTGAATGTGTGTGGGTTTTCAAAGTGCAGGATATAATTTGGCTTCTCGGTTTGCAATTCATACCGGCTGGGGCGGGGCGGGGCGGGATGGAAACGGGTTTTTTAAACCAGCTTAGGGTCGGTTATGGTATTACAATTACATGACCCGGTGGGGAGCGGGGAGTGGTTTCAGGACTACCGGGGCGGGTGCAGATTTTATAAAACCCGCATCTGACCCGCCGCCCCATTGCCATTCCTAGTGTCCATAGCTAAAAGATACCTTTCAAAGAATAGCAATGTCCTTCATAATTCACAAACATTTTGACTAATGTTGATGGCAATCTGCCATCGACATGGCCTAGTTTGAGTGCACCTGCTGAGTTGATGGCAATCTGCCATCCACCTGGTCAAATTTAAATGAAGTAAGTTCGCAAGCTTAGAAGTGAATTAAGGCCACCTTTTTTAGTCCAAATCGAGGACACAGTAGTGAACCCTTAGTGCAGGAAGAAGCTTCGCTGCAGTGCAAACTTTTCTTTGTGAGACATCTCCTAATGTTTTAAGTAGTTGTTGCAGATTGGCTGCAATAAACATTTCTAACTGAATAAAAAGAATCCTTTTTTTGAGGTACGTATGTTTTTTGCATAGGAAAAGTCAGCGTAATTTATATTCCTCTTATGTATATGTTTTCACATGTCATTTGTGTTAAAGATTGCTTGAGAAACAAAATATACGTTTTGGACATGAAAAGAGGGTAGATAAACATGTGAGTTTGTGAAGATAGACATTTTCTTAGTTTAATTAATGAACATCTCTAAAATTGATTCTAAAGATTGAAATTTGTACGCGATACATGACACCCCTCCCCTATCGGGCTACTTTTGTTTACGGTGTAACAGGGATTCTCATCAAGCTTGAGCTACAGAACATCTCCAGACCCATCAAGAAGCATACTTCCAGCAAGGGCAGTTATCAAGTCCATAGACAGAATTAAAGGGCCTTTCGACCCCTCCAATATCGAGTACCTTGAGAGGGGCTTAACACTGGAAATTTTTAGGAGTCGTCTCTAGTCTAATTTTAAAAAGGAAGTTAATAGCAGATTCACTTTTAATTTATCTTTTGGGTGTTACCTTAGTTCAGCTTGTGAAGCCTTCTGATCGATGATTATGGGGAGAATTTATCTAGGTGGATGAATTTTTATATTGACAGTAGGAATAATTGTACTGTCAACATATTTTAATAAAGTTCTCGAGATTATTTTAAAGAGCACGCACATCCAAAACAGTTTTTCCTAAACTACTCACATGAGCCTCGAAGACATTCTCATAGGAATCTTAATTTAAATCCATAATGTTTGAAAATTTTACTTATAAAAAGAATTTTCAAAAACGTTTTAACCTTGGGTAGAATTACAACACTACCCACATCGCATACACAAGGGTCTCACATGTCACGGATTGACTTTTTGTCTGGAAGTTTATGCCCAAGCATGTAATTCAAGTTCTTCGGCCTAAATCAAGATTATAGTGTATACTACAATTTTTACTGTAAGCTCATTTTGGGTTAATTTTGTTGAATTGCTATTCTTTTAGATCGCGAATAGCGAAGGATATCACAAATTGTACAGAAAAATAGTACTTGGAACGATTTTCTGCAAAACATTTCAAGCGGAATCCTTTCACCATCGTTTGAAGTGCGGCATGTTGTTAAGGCTTTTGCCTTGTAGAACTAGGACAGCTCGTTTGTACTTCCCCGACCGCCGTATGCAAAGGAAAAACCCACCGCTTAACACTAGAGCGCACCCATCGGCAGTCACCACCCGCCTCAAACCAACTACTAGGGAGGGATCTAATAAGACGGGGGGTCGTACGGATCAGTCCCTCTCCTTTAAGGGGGGGCTCACACCAGAACACAGAGAATCATCAGAAACCAAAAAACTGACACCCCCACCGCCCCCAACTTGAAATAATAAGTACGCCTTCATCGTTAGCAACCCAAAACCCCTCTCCACATGCGCAGAAAAGCTGTGATAACAGTACCAACATTCCCACGCGGTACTAAACAAACAACCTTCACCGCACACTCCAACCAATTACTAACGCCCTTCACCTCCCACCCCCGGGAATGAACGATTCAGTATGCACGTCCAAGATATCATACAGAGGCACAAACCAGAAATGCTGGTCCTCATTAAAACAAAGATTACCACAACTACCGTTGAACTTATTGCCAACACTAGAGGATTTGCACGCAATCACCGTATTTATGGAAATGGATACCGAGGCGGGATTTGGATGATGTGGCAGCCTCACAAGGTGCAGATCTACGTCGTGCATGAATGACCGCAAGCTCTTCATGATGTGGTTCAAGTAAGCCATTCTCCACCTTGGTTTTTATCTGCTATTTATGCTTCACCGGTAAATCATATGCTTCACCTTCTACACAAACTCAGTCTAGGAGTCTTTCTCTTCTAATTGAAAGTTTGAAGCTCATTGATTTAGGCTTCAAGGCCAACCCCATACGTGGATACATGGACTTACCGTCGTACCTTATGACTGTATCCTTGAACGTCTTGACCGGGCTTTGGCCATAGAAAATTGGTTACATAGATTATAGAGCACACAGGTTATCTATCTTCAAACGACGCATTAGGACCATCACCTAATCCTCCTACGCACAAACAACAATACTAGACTCCATATGTAAAACCATTTCTGTTTTGAATCGGCTTGGTTTTACACCCTTCTTTGAAACCAACGATAGCTAGAACTTGGACCACTCCTACCTTAGCTCGAGTTGAGCTTTCTGATAAACTAGAGTTCCTTACCGAACAGCTCAACGAATGGAAAAATTGCACTATTTGGGGGACATTTAGATAAAAAAAAAAAAAGTTAAATAGCTAATGACCCCCATAATTTACACGTTATGCAATTTGCCCCCTTCACTTCAAACTTAAGCAACACCCACCCCCCGGTTATGGAAGTTGGGCACAGTTAACACGGCATAGCAGATCTACGTGAAATGTCATTTTTGTCCTTCCTTTTTAACCGGATAATTTGCTAGAACTTTTTACCCAAACCCTCTCAAACTCTTTGCCTTCCCCTTTCATCATCTTCTTCTTCTCAAACTCTCTACGTAAACCTCTTCGTCTTCTTCCTCTTACATATGTTCTTCTCCTTTACCTTTACCCAAACTCTCTCTCTCTCTCTCTCTCTCTCTCTCTCTCTCTTACCCACACATATTTTTCTCTCATTAGAACCACTTGTGTGCCGATCTGTTAAAGTAAAGAGAGCAGACAAGAAATGACAGTTGCGTCTCGGAGCCACTGCAATCTACAGCGTCTATGGTGCACTGCAACGTAAAGGTACAATCTAATCCCTAACATCTAAACTATGGGTTTGTGCGATCTACATGTCAAAACCCCAACTTTGTTGGGTTACCTGATTTTGAATGTTTTGGCTTTCAAAATTTGGTGTTTTCTGTAGATCTACAAATCTTAAGGTTTGGTGACATTTTTTGCACTACATTCTTGCCATGCATGCTATCTGATGCACGAATTTAAGGTTTTCTTTAAAGTCAGTGCTCATGTAGTCCTCCCCGCATGCAAAATAAACGACCTTGGACCATTATGCATGATCTCAATTTTTTAATTGTTTTTTTATAGTTAACTTCCTGTTATGATTGTTATTTGAAGTATAAGGTAGTGTGTGTATATATATGTGTGTGTGTGTGTGGGGGGGGGGGTGTGGAAAACGATAAAATGCTAGTGCTAGCAAGTTGGCAATTCTCTGATTAATATCATTTTCAACCCCTCAACTTCTAAGCAGTTCACTTGCAACACTTCATACTTCTCAAAAGACTTCTCAAGATTAGAACATGTCATTCCTGACCAAAAGGAGAATTTGATAATACAAAATTGGTATCAGAGCCTAATCAAAGGCGAGATTCAACCAAAACTCATGAAAATTCTTTGTTTATTAAATCATATGACATGAATTATACACTTATACCATAGAGTTGGAAAAACTGAGATAACAGGATTATTAAATCAAATAATGGATGTATCTCATAAAACTTTAAATATCTGTAGAACTCTAAACAAGATAATATCTCAGATATTAACTGAATTACAAAATTCAGTTAAAGGGTTAAGAAGTAAAAACTATGTCCTAAACTCAGATAATTTCATATTAAACTTTGGAAGTTATGACACTACCAATAAGTACTATAGCAACAAAACTTTATATGTATTTGAAGAAGTTACAGCATACAGTGGTAGCAAAGGAAAACTTTCTTCGAGCGGCTCAAAAGATATCAAAGACCCCGTAAAAGGGAATGGGTGTAGAAGAAATAGAAAAAATAATAAACAACTACTTAGACAAAGTAGAAAAAGAAAAATTATTGAAAAAATAATGATGGATTAAATAGATCCAGTTGTTCTAAAAGAACATCAATGTAAATAAGAAGAAAAAAAAGAGCCATATCAGAAGTTATAAATAAGGCATTTTTTGATATGAATTTATAGAACGGAGAAACCAATCCAAACTATGTAGAAGCGTGGAATCTATAATTAAATTTAGAAAAAAATTCTAAATTCAATAAGGACCCTATAAAGATAAATTTAAAACAAGAATTTGTTCCTAAAAATGGAAGAAATGAGCCGTAAATCAATACGGCATATATCTTGGCATCGATTGTATTTCAAATACTGAAGAAACAATCGATAATTAGGCACAAGCCTTAAGAATTGTCATAATAGGTGGTAATTTAATAGAAAGGCATGCTATGAAACATTTTATTCGAGTAACCCTCGAGGAAACGTAACTAGGTTCTGGAATAGCATAAAAAATAACAAAATAATAATTGAAACCCAAAGTAAGCTTAACATTTCTGAAGAATGGATAGTATTTTATGCAAATAACTTCAAACGAGAATTCTACAGAATATCTATAAATAATATAGGTATTCAAGAAAAAAATGCTTTCACAAATTTGACAAAACTACAAATATGTTATATGTGATATTTTAAAATTTACACTTATGAATTTAAAAGATACTTTTACAAGTTAGAACTTAGAGGCAGATTCCATTGGCAAAAGCAATTTATTGCCAAACTCCCTAAATCATGGGACGAGTTACAAAAACAAAAATTATTAAACTCCTAAACAAAGAAATGCTTTGTGATTCCTTAGGAGGAAGGATTGCAGCTGTAGAAAAAGTTCTAAAGAAATATTGTACTGAATAACATACAATAAAAGATATGAAAAAAATTCATATGAGTTATGATTGCCGATCTAAAGTCAATAACATGGTAAACAACTATGGATGCGAAAAGAAGCCGAATTTCATGAAGAAAAAATTCAAGAGGAAAAGATTTGGAAATAAAAAAAGATATGTAAAGAAATGAAAAAAAATTCAAAAAAGAAAATTCAATCCATCAAAAGAAAAACCAAAAATATGGGGAAGATATATTAGAAAGAAATCTAATATTCCATATAAAAAAAAACCTTCATGTCCAAAAGGAAAATCACCAGAAGAGTGTGATTGTTGTTGATTATGTGGTGAAAAAGGACATTATGCAAATAAATGCCTAAGTAAGAAAAGAAAACAAAATATAAGATATTTCGTATTTGCTGAAGAAATATATGAGTTAGCATGGGGATACGAATTAGATTATGAAGACGAAGCAGAAGAGCTTGTTCCAGAATACGACTATGATTCTGATGATAAAACAACATCAGATGATGAAGAAAGTTTAAACATAACTTTAAAAGGCATAGGCTCGATCTTTATATGATGTCAGAAACCTACGACCATGAAGAAGAGATGATTCATTCATCTAATAACATAATTAGTCAAAGTGAATCAATTGAGCAAGAAACTCCCAGTTCTACTATAAGTCATTGAAAGATGTCTAAAATCAGGATTGGAGAAATATACACCATATTCAGATTTAGGAGTAAGATGAATGTAGAAAGTTTTTAAGGTCAAACTGAAGAAAGAATACTAGACATTCATCTCTCCAAGGTAGATAAGGCAAAACAATACCTTAGAGAAGGATATCACTATGTCTATATTAGTATGATAGAAGTTAGTCTTTGTCCATTATTCATAGATGGCAGAGATACGCCAGTAATCTATTGTTTAACAGATAATCAGTGAAAAACTTTTGAAAAAGTTGTGATAAGGGGTATCTAAAGTAACTTATATAACGAATCAGTTTTGTTTAAAACTACACCAAACCACTTCATGTCCTTTAAAGATCCTTATCTTAATAAAGCATTAGGACTGAGAATTCAAACTCAAGGCATGATCGGATTATGAGAAGTCTATAAAAACATTGCAGTACAATACCGTCTAGTTTACGGAATGGTAAATACCACTAATCCACTAGTAAAACGCTAAACAGTGTAAGTAGAACTATTTGAACAAACAAGTAGTAATGTTCGGGCAATAAAAGCATGAAAGATAAATTCAAAACAACTACTATGGCCTAAAAATGGGTGATATGAGAAAGATTAGCTAGTAAACAACTAGAACAAATGCATACTAAGGAAAATAAAGGTGTTGTTATCCTCAAAGAACTAAGGAGACATTCTGTCTCTTCAATACCTTCTATGTCTACAAATCCAAAAGGCAAAGGAAAGGAAAAAATGGTAGAATAAGCTATCAAAGAAGGAGACAATTCTGATGAAGACGCCATAGGGTACAAAACAGTTACCATTCTAATCAGACAAAGCATGTCATCACGTGTAGAAACCATATATGTAATGACTACAACATCAGTATATGACACTGTCAAGAAGAAGCTTAAAAAAAGGGCTTGACAGGAGATGAGCTTGAGAAGGGTATTCAAGACATTATGAGTATTATCAAAAAGAAAAGAAGGTATGGAAAAATGAATAATAAATGGATGGCGGTAAGTCCAAACAATTTTTATGTAGAATTAAGTTTCGACTTCCAAGTTTATCATCCTTTTAAAATAGATGCTTTAGTAGATACTGGAGCATCCTATTGCCTGGCACGATCAATAATTTTACCCTCTAATAAATAAATCAAAACAGATCAACTCATGAGCATGCAAATGGCAAATGGCAATGAGTTCGAGTCAGAATATGAAGCATATCATATTCCGGTCATAATACATGAAAAATAATTCATTATAGAGCGATTAATCCAATTCAACGACTTAGACGACAATTTTCTAATAGGAAATGCTTTCCTCAAACAAGTTGAAAATCGACCATTTATTCAGGAAGAGTTTCATATTCAAATACAACGTCAAAAAATTTCGTTGTTAAAATATGCTACTCAAAAATGTAAATTTGATTTTCGTCCAGAAAAAACTAGGAGAAATCCAAAAACATATCTACAGTGAGTCTCTCTACGCAACACAGCGTAGTGAAGAGATCAAAAAAGACTCATGAAAAAGGTCACTTGAAGAAAAAATAACTAAAAAAGAATTACTAAACAAAGAAGTAATAAAAAAAATGACACTTGGATTAAAGAAATAAACCAACATTATCAATGCAAATAAGGAAAGGAAATTCCTAGTCTTGATAGTATAAAAAAGATGTTAGGAAATAATTTTAGTGAAGACCCGCTAAAATTATGAAAAAATGAAAAACCTTGGGAGATATTGACCCTCAAGGATAAAAATTATATGGTTAACGTAAAACCAATGCAACATAATCTTGAAATGGTTCAGGAATTTGAAAGGCAAATTCATGAAATACTAAAACAAAGGTTAATAAAATCTAGTGAGAGTACTCATTCAAGTCCGGCCTTCATGATAAAAAAAAAATCATATAGAACAGGCTAGAGGAAAAGCCAGATTGATCATAGACTATTAAGCTTTAAACACAGCAACAGTTAAAGATGGATATAAAATTCCAAACAAGAATATGCTGATAAACAAAATCCAACTAACCAACTTTTTCTCGAAGTTTGATTTAAAAAGCGGGTATTGACAAATTAAAATGGAAGAATCATTAATTCCATTAACTGTCTTTAGCGCACCACATGGGCACTATGAATGGACGGTGTTACCATTCAGATTGAAAAATGCTCCACTTTTATTTCAAAGAAGGATGGATAACATTTTTTGAAAGCACGGAGATTACTGTGTAGTGTACATAGATAATATATTAGTATTCTTAAAAATTAAAGAAGAACATAGAAATCATCTAAAAAAGATAGTACAAGAATTCATTGACCACGTATTAGTACTATCACAAAAGAAATGTGAATGGGAACAAACTATCATTAACTTTCTCGGATTGAGAATAGAAGACAGTAAAAAAATTGTCCTTCAAGATCACATAGCTGAAAAAAAAATAAAGCTATTTTCAGGACAAATCAATGATGTAAAGAAACTTCAAAAATTTATTAGGTTGTTAAATTACGCTAGGAAATTCATCTCGCATTTATCAAACCTAACAGAAGCCTTAAGTAAAAATCTTAGAAAAGGAAAATGGATATGGGAAGATGAAGACACCCAAAATATTTTTTTGGCTAAAAGGTCAGGTTAAAACCTTTCCAAAATTAAGGTTACCTAAACAAGGAGATAAGTTAGTTCTAGAAACTGAAGCTTCTGAAAATTGTTGGGGTGCAGTATTAAAAGCAATACCTCCTGATCAAGCTAAAGAATAACTGTGTGGATACTAGAGTGGAACATTTAAGGATGCAGAAAATCGGTATCACATAAACGAAAGAGTTTTTAGCTATAAAACTAGCATAGAATCTTTTTTATATATTTATAGTTTCAGAACACTTTCTTATCAGAACAGATAATAGGTATTTTAAAGTTTTTTTAAAAAGAGACCTAAAAGATGTTAGCCAAACAAGACTTTATCAATGACAACAATGGTTCAGCTATTATACTTTTGATGTAGAATACATCTCATCAGCCAAAAATGCACTTGCAGATAGCCTAACTAGAGAATTATACTTTATGATGCAAGGAGTTGTTACCCCAAAAAAGACTACTCAAAAAGCATTAAAAGAAAGGTATGAAGCAGGATATCTTAAAGTTGGTCTACTAGGAGAACCATCAGGAAAATTTGACTATATTGCGTCATTTACCCGAAAAAGAAAGAGGAAAATTATTTATCACTCACAAATTCTTCCCCAATAACGGAATAAGATGGTTGGGACTACCAACCCGAAAACCCTAAAACAGGTTGTGACTCCTTACGAGCATGCATAACTAACATGTGAGCTACCTCATTCCCCCTACGTCCGTAATACGAAAAGCGGCATGGACTAAAAGATCTAGCTATAGAATGACAGTCGTATATGATCACTTCGATTTCACTATGCACTAATTTTAACCTAATTGACAATCTTAGATACAACTTACATTAATTAGGCAGTAACTTCAAATCAATTGACAATGTTAGATAATAATTACAATTTAATTACACGTAGTTAAATGTAATTTGAACTTAATTAACAATTTTAGATAATAAGCACAAGGCAATTAACAATTATTAGGCATAAATTTCAACTAAATTGATAATCTTAGATACTAATTACATGGTAATAAAAAAATATTGGGCAGCAACTCTTCTCAATTAAAAACTCTCTATAATAATTACATGTTAAATACACATCACTGTTAATTAAGAGTTTACTTTAATTAACAATTATTATATTGTAATGAAAAAGCAACAATTTTGCTTAAATAATTATTTATACGTTTTATTTCAAGTTGTAGAAATGGTTGTGTTTGGTACAATTAGTTTGAAAATTCGTCATGGAGATTACTTCCCTAGGGGTCCTAATATAAAATGGAAGGGTGGTATTATAGATATTTTAGATGACATAGTTATGGACCTCATGTCTTATTGGGAGCTAGTGGGCATTATAGGTGACTTGGGCTTACCTAGTTCTAGTTTCATGTACTACCTTATACCGGGGCTAGATATTAGGCCTGGTGTAAGGCTGATAACTTAAATAATGATGATTCTGGTATGATATCAATGCTTGAATTTTATAAGTCCAGTGACACGTTTCTCTATATGTGGAAAGGGTAGATCCTTTATAAGTTATTGGTAGTGATGGGAACGTTATAGTTGAGGACAGGTTACTGATTGAAAATAATAATGGGGACGAAGATGAGATGACATTTGGAGATGGGGTGTAACATCTCAGAATTTTCAGAACGTTAACACTCGCTCGATCACTTACGCTACGATAATAGTATCCTCAAAACTTAACCAAATAACACCGCAAATAGTCAGAGCAACTAATCGTCAATCAAACCATACTCTCAATCAACTGTCATAACTGAAATACCAAATCAAGTCTAAGACAAATTTAAATAATATTATTCATCGGCACGGGGTTTCTAGTGGACAATACAGTAACTTAAATTTGCTATCTTGCTTGCCTCTAGTCCAGTTCCTAGTAATCTAACGCTGGTCACTACCTGCAGAAAGGAAGTCAAAGGAGAGTGAGCTTTCGAGAGCTCATTAAGTTCGATCGTAAATTTAAAAACAATTCAAAAATGATTCAGAAGATTTTACATTTAAACCAAATAATAACTTTTTAAAATAGAGAACTAGAGCGATTCAAATGATTTTCTATATATAATCAATAATAATTTTAAAAGGATTTTCAAAGAAAACTGCAGCATTTAAATGTAAGCACATGGATGAGTATCAACCCAATCCCTTAAGTCAATAATCATTTCAAAACACTTCAAGTGCAATAAAAGATAAATAGATAACATTGAATATGAGTAGTACGCTGTAGCAAAGCCACCCCGGCAGTAATCGATACGTTTACATATGCATAGGTACACTAATTAGTTCATTTAGGTACTAGTTTAACCTAACCAACAGACCATCCTTATAACTCCCAGATTACTAACTCATGTCAATATTGAGAAGGAATAAATAGAATTGAAAATATTTTACGATGATTGAGTCAATAAACAGATAAGTATGAATTAGAATTTCAAACGATCGCCAACCCGCTTAAATTAGGGTTTCATGGGCATATCCAAATATTTTCATGGACTTTTAATAAAACTGTAGTTCAAAAGTAGTATTTGCAAAACAGTTGAGATTAAAGCATCTGAGTTCAGAATAATGAATAGGGTTTGGAGAGAAAATCCTTACCTCGATCCAAGTTAAGCAACGCTACCAAACCTCGATCAATAGTTTCTGAATGAACCTAAATTGACATTTTTTGTTAGAACACAATCTATGTCTAATATACTATATACCTAATATCAGCTACCCACCATGTGCTCACTTTTAACTCCAAAATCGCTCAACTCAAAGCGCGCCTCGCACGTGGCCGACCTACCCGAAAATTTCGTACACTCCTTAATGTGCAACAATATCCCAAATTCATTATAAATTACAATAAAATACTTTTATAGCTTAAAACATTATAAAAAGTTAAAATATGAATTTTCTAAAATTTTGAATATTTTCGGCATAAAATAATTTTTTAAAGGCAAAAATGGCAGTCTTCTAAGTAAAAATAAGGTCCCATAATTTTTTTAACAGCTTTAAAATATGTATAAAATTATAAAAATTTAGATCAGAAATTAAAAGGCATTAAAACTATTTTTTAATTATTCATTTTGAAAAATCAATGCAATACGCAAACCATAACAAATCAACTCCAAAAATCATCAAATTCAAACTGAGACTTATTTATAGCATAAAAACATTTCTCTAATATTTCCAGAACATTTTCATGAGATTAAAGACTCCGAAAGTACAAGTCTAAGATTCCTGAAAATATTAAAAATACATACATGTTCAAAAAATTACAAATGTTTTTGCCAGAAATTCTAACTTTGCCTAGAGTATCATACTTCAAAATTTTACGCATTAACAATCAATGTACGCCATTCCATGCATGTATCGTACATAACGTTAACCTGATACCCAAAATCTACTTCTTCTTCTTCTTCTTTAATCTCTACACTCACGGACCACATCAACACAAGCCTCACTTACACACATTTCTTCACTCCACACATGCAGCCACACACACACACACACACAGCGCTTATAGCACACTCAAACACAAGCATGCAAAAAGAATAAAACTCCCACACCCACTGCCTACTTTTTTTTTTTCCTTGTTCAAATACACACACACCATTTAGCACACACAGGTTTACACAGAAAATGCAATACCCACTTCTTTCTTGTCTCTCCCACACGCACCAACTCACTCCTTTAATACCCACAAGGTCTTCTCACAGACACACCATTTCACATGCAAGCACACGCATATAACTTCACTCTAATTCATGCAATATATTGTAAACACACACAACCAAAACACTCTTCAAACCCATGCACACACATACACTCACAAACAAAAATCTCCACTCATGGGTCTCCTCTCGGCAATCCTCCCCATGCCCTTTCCTCCCTTTCCTCATTGTCATAAACCCATACACTCACGGATATATACACAAACATTCGTGAGCACAGTCACAGCCACCATGACTGTGACTTGCTTGAATGACACCCATAGTGTCTTCACGGCAATTGCTCCCTCTTGCCCGAATCTTGGTGGCGCCGCAAACATCGGTTGATGGCAGCCATGATCCCTCTCTCTCTAAAAACCCACATATACACATAGCCTTCTTACACCCACTGCCGTAGTGGGTCTTCTCTCTTTCCTGAGCAAACACCAACATAAACAAGAACACGGAGCACACATAGCACTCACAAACCGTAACACCCCATGCAAAGTCCACCCTTTTCACTCTCACCACACTGCCACCATATTCCCATGCCCACAGATCAGCACCACTTCACTCAGAGTTACGTATACATCTAACTATATATACATGTATATCAGTAACCATAGAGAATATATATGAATATCGGACAACTTACAGGAAAACTAAATCCCGATGGCCGAAAAAATCTTCCTTCGATCCATTCTCTTCTCTCTCTCGGCCGCAATGAGTCTCCAATTGGTTGAATTAATGTCACATTTTTGTTCCTAATTAATTTTGTTTACTTCGGGATTTTTTTCTCTTTTTAGATTTAAGCGTCTTCTAGCAACGGTAACAATAACGTTGAAGTGGATGGAGCTCCCTGATTTTAAAAAATTTTCAGTTTATGTCGGTGAGTGTCTCTTATTAAGGTATTAATGTCACGTCTTCTTTTACTAATTAATAATTCTCATTACTTTGGTTTTTTTTTTTTCCTTTTCAGAAATTTATGCGTTCTCTGAGAACGATTTAAAAGTTGGCAACAACATTAATAAAGTGTTTTGACTATATGCTTGAAAAATCTTTTCGACTTTATGCGCGTCCTCCAACAGATGTAAGCCAAAGCATTAAATGAAACACTGATACAGCAACTGGTTACACCATTAGTCTAAAACACTTTATCAATGTAGACTTAAAGGTTGGCAGCAACATTGATGAAGTGTTTTCACTAATGGATACCATTAATGTTTGCACTAACTAATGGACACGATTTGTTCTATCAAAAAGTTCCAGGGAAGTGGCTAGCGGGCCTCCGTAGGGATGTCCAAAGTCAATCTTGAAGCAACACTATTTAAAGAAGATGGGTCTACAGGAGCAGGTTTATGGTTTGGGATGAAACGGCATTAAAAGTCCGTAGCTACAAGTTGTCCTTTTGCAATGGACGTTTTAGTGAGGGGAAAATCCATCACTAAAAGCTCCCTTTGAAAGTTTTAGTGATGGATTTTTCGTCGCTGACATGTTTCGCAGCTAAAATTTTTCTAAAACATTTTTTTTTAAAAAAATGTGGCCGAAAAAAGAAAATATTTTAGCAGACAAACAGCCATCGCTAAAACACCGTTGGTAAAAATCCGTCAAGAAAGGTTTTTAGCGATGGGGACCCCCGTGGTAAAAACTTTTACCGACTGTGATATATGTCAGTGAAAGTGACTTTTAGCGACAGATTGTTTTTCGTCGTTAGAGATACCTTCTTTTTTTTTTCTTGTAATGTTTATACTGGCATGTCCAAAAGAATTCATGGAGTAATTGAGTCTGAACATGCAGAACCACTGACAGTGCTTGAAGCAGTGAACTGAAGTTCACATCCGAAATAGTTTTTTTGGCATGTGCAGAGTCAGTGCAAATAGAGGGGTTATGCATCCAACACTTCAGAAGTACTAAGCATGCATGAGGGGAATCCGTGCCCTGTTGCCTGTTGGGACGATCATCGTTGATTTTCAGCAACGCTCACTGCAGTTGCAAACCAGTACTTTGTTATTAGTTCGACAGAGAGAGAATTGTGTGGGAAAAGAGTTGGCCAAAAATGCCAGATATGGAAGATATATGGGCATCAAGTCTTATTGTCATTCATCCTGCGGGATGTAGACGCCATTTGGCCAATTAATCATTTGTTTCCTCAAAGATTTCTAAATTAATCCACCAAAATACTTTATCAGTGTTGATGCCATCTGATAAAGTGTTTTCGGTGATGGCGTCCATTATTAACGGGTTAACTGATAATAAAATGTTTTGACTATGTGCTCAAAAAATCTTTTCTGTTTGCAAAATATCTTATCGTTTTTGCCATGTTAACATTTTGATGTAAATAGTCCTGCTTTTCATTTGTTTATAGAAAATGTTTAGTTTAAATTTTTCGTGGTATTTACTTCATCTTTTAGTTGTAATTATTTATTTTTGTAATTACATCATAAAAGGTCACTACAAATATTTAGTGTTTAAAGACACACATAATATCATATGACATTTTTTCTAGCATCATTTGAGTTATTTTTCATGGTTCATCCATTTATTATTGTCTAATTATTCTCAAGTTGATTTTAATATGGAGTTATATCATTTTTAAAATCTCATTATGAGTGTAGTAAACTGTTTTGGTAGTGCTTGCAGTTCACACTTTATTCTAAAAAAAATTCTAATCCAACCAAATATGAGATGTATAGTAACAATCCCTTTCTATGTTCTAGCTTCACCTTTGTACATCTAACTTTGAATAGTTTTTTTGGCCAGACATGTTATACTATTTTGTTTGGTGCAATGTTGTTTTAAATAAGCACTCTAACGTGACTATGTGATATATTTGCAGCGTTAGAGGCATTAAAGTTAATGCTGTTGATGAGAAACTTTGTCAACTATTTTGTTTCTTTTTAAATTTGTTTACTCGATGATTATTAAATTGGTTGAAGCACAAGAGATGTAACTCTAACTTTATGGTTTGGTAGATTGCAATTGTTTGCAACCCGCACTTGCCATCGCTTTTACTATTTTTATTATTGATACTAATAGACATATATGACTTTCCTTAATCAATTACTTCACCAATTATTATGAATATTGTTTCCGTGTGCAATGCAAAGGTTCAAAACTAGTTGTTAATGAAGTCTGACAATACAATAGGACAACCTAGATTAGAATAACGAACAAAATAACGCAAGCAGTTAACAATGAAGTATAGAAAAAGGGGGATGCAAACTTAAACATGCATAAAAATCTTATTGCACGATATGACACATATAGTGGGACTCAATACGGTATATATCCATTTTTATACAGAGAAGGATCGAAAAAAGGAAAGTTCGTACATACACATAGTCGAGGGAGAGAGTGTATCCAGTCACCTAGCGGTTTCCATGTCCGAGCTTCAGAGAACTTTGTAGAAGTAACATTTTCTCTTTTTCTTATTTTTTTTAGTTAAGAGGAGAAATATATATTACACTAGGTAACAAATCTGCCCGACTACACGAAAGAGTACGTTACTATTTTACAAACATAAAAGCAAATTAGAAAATTGCAAATCATCCACAACTAAAAAGTTAGATCTAAAGGTATCTAGGCCAGTTGTAGTCCACGTCATACATACGTCGGATCAAGCTTTGCAAAAGTGACAAGACTCACAGCTTTAGTGAGCAACTGTTTACTTCCTAAGATATCATAGCCTGCATGTAATGAAAAGAAGAGATGGAATGGAAATTACATTACACAACTGGGCGGCGGCAGCAGCAGCACTAATATTCTTCCTTTATGTCATATGTGCAAGCCGACGCATGGAGTTAGTACAAATGACTATATGCAATAGCTGTCATTTTTTTACCCTTAAAATTAATTTCAGAATAGCCAGAGCTTGTGTGGTGAAGCGACCCTGTGAGGGATGTGAAAGTGCAATGGATCATAGGCGATGTGCTAAAGGTTTTGTTATGCATATTCCTAGTCCTTATCTTAGCCTCTATTGTTGGAAGAACGACCAATGTAGACAAAGCACGTCTACTCTCTTGGACGTAGACACTGACCAAGTAGAGATGTCAAATGGGCCGGCCCAGCCCAAGCCCATCGGGTCTCCAACAAATCGGGCCGGGGCCGGGCCAAGGGGGCTGCCAACCGGGCGGGGCCTGGTTCTGGGGATATCTGGACCCGGTCCAAGTCCAGTCCCTAGGCCCAACATTTAGGGCCGGGCTTGGGCTGAGCCTGGGCCCAATTTTATTTTTTTTTGACATTTTCTTGTTATTCAAGGTAAGGATTTTTTTTAATTATGGTAATTTGCTGTTAGGGATGCTTTATTAAAGCGTCCCTAACAACAATCAATGCTTTACTACAAATCTATAGCGACAAGAAGTAACTAATTCAGTATACTAAATCAACAAGTTTGGCTTCAAAAAGGTGCTCAATAATGATAAATTCTCAAAGGGACATGAAGTAACAAATATCATCATCATAAAGATAAAAGTCAAATTGTCAAGAAAAACTTCATCCCAAAAGATGGGGGTGGGCACACGACAGTGCTACCCCTCCCCTTCGCCACTAGTTTCAGGTTCATTGTGTGAGGCTATACAATGCACATCCGTTGATGGAGCTTAAAAGTCGAAAACAAAGCTACTCTTCTTGATAAAACTTACACTTAAAAAGAAATACCTTTTGAATCTTCTTTATGCAATCTCTCTTTTAAACCAAAATTTGGGCAATCCGAACACTAGAACTGGAATTAGGTTCGATTATCTGAAGCCCATGGTTGGGCACAGAACAATATATGTGCTGAAATAGAGCAGATTCCAAGTTCCAGCCCACTCAAATTGTAACATAAATTGACAAAATACAGCAAATGTAGGGTACACGATGCATTGGGGTCAGCAATTTTAATACATAAAGATGTTGGAAATTTACTCGATCCCATGACCACTATATTTATAAAGAAAAAAAATCAAAGACTTTAAGATGTGTTATTATTCTTCACATTACTTAAATCTTCAATACTGTTTAGGGGAGAAAAGGAGAATAAATCTGTTGGGGGGAAGGGGGGAAAAGTGAAATTTCAAAAGTAAAGAGGGGGGCTGAACCGGGCCGGGCCAAACCCCGGCCAAAACCAGGCCAAGCCTGGCCCGGGCTTTTTTCTGGGAAATGTAGGCCTGGCCCAGGCCCTAGGCCCTAAAAGGCCGGGCCAGCACTGTTCATCAAAGGGGTCGGGCCAGCCCGGGCCAGAAAGGCGCCGGGTCGGGCCAGCCCGCGGGCCGCCCGGCCCATTTGACAACTCTATGACCAAGTGAGGATTGTAAGCTGATTTTGGAGGAAGAGTTTCTTGTACTGAGGTTCTTATCTATCTTGGTGGTTGTGTCCTCTTTTAGAGTAGAAGTAGAAGTGAAGGATCTCCACATGACTTGAGCTTGAACTTGTGGCTTTCAGATGATGGTTACTGGGTCAAAAGTAGCTCTTCTAAAGTATTTTCATTTATTTGAAGCCATATTTGTCAAAGAGTGGAGAAGATAATGGTGATTGCTTCGGATTTCGAGTTGGGGGGAGCATTTCCTTTGCTAATTCACAGAATTAGCCATTCAAAGAAGTTTAGCATTGGTTGTTCTAATTTGATCCATATATGAGTTATAACAAGTCCAAAGAAGACAGCACGGATTCTAGAACATTGGAAGAAGATATGCTTGCAAAATTCAACCTTCGAGTTGTAAAAAATGCATTCGTACTCCTGGTAATTCTTAGTCTTGGCAGTTATTTTGTAGCAAGAGCTGTTATTGGATTTTGTGAGCTAGACGAGCTTTCAGAGACGCTTCTATGTTTTGGATGGTATGCAATTTCAAGGGTTGAACCTTAGGATTTTCCATTCCAATATGTGGGATGATTGATCATACGCTAAGTATTAGCCAATACATATGTTTAGGAAAAAATATCTCATATTACCTGTGGTTTCCGTTGCTTTTCTTGGAGTAAATCGGCTACAATCGATACATAGAGGTCAGGTCTCTCTCTTTCTTTCTTCATTTTTCTTTTTTTTTTTTAAGTTATAAGAAATATATACCATAAGATGCCAATGAAGGCCAACAGCCCTAACCTCAAGGATTACAGCGCAATACAATACCCAATAACCATCGGTGCAAAACACAAATAAACACTAAGGGGCTGTTTGATAAAACTAAAATTTAAGTGCTGAAAAAGTTAAGTACTGAATTCGTAAAATTGAAAACTTTAAGCGACTGAATTTTTACTGAAAAATAAGTTAACCTGTTTGGTAAATTTTTACCAAAATTATGCATTTGTTTATGTACTTTATAACTTTTTTTGAGGCTAAAATCATGTTGGTTGTGGTGGTGGCAATGACGATGGAGTGGTGGCGGTGGTGGCGGCCGAGGCAGCGAGGCGTCAATGGTGGCGATAATGGTGCATGAAATCATAGTATTGATAATTGTGATAATAGCGATAGGCGGCGACAAGAGGGTCATGACAGCGGTTGTAGTGTGTTGGATCTTTAGATAATTTTAGCAGAAAAGGACGTGGTGACAATAGCGACGGTAAGGTGGAGGTGGGGATGTCCTTGTGGTGGTGTCGGTGGTGGTGGTGGTAATAGTGGCTAGGTCATGATAATTGTCCTGATAGTAGTAAAAGGAAATAATGGTCGTGGTGGTAGTTATTTTGTGGTGGAGGCGGTGTTGCCAGCAAATTAATTGAGGCGGCATCGTGGTAGTAATTAATTTTTTATATAAAAATATATCTAATAACTTTTTACCATCTCATTTAGAATTAAGTGATCAGCATTAAGTAAGTTCATCCTGACTTAAAATTTTAGTCTATTTTTGGTAGAAATTAATTTTTTAAGTGATACAAGATTTAGCGTTATCAAACCCATTTAATTGAAAATCATTTAAAACTTTAAGTTTTAAGTGCTTAATTGCGTTATCAAACACACCCTAAGATTAAATCCCAATGCCCTTGGGCCCATAGGGAATTAAAAAACAACAGGAACCAAAAAAGCAATAAATCACAACAAACTAAACATAAACCTTTAACCGGAGTCTGCTATTGACCCGAAGACGCATTCAAAGAAACCTTGTCCTCACCGTTGAAAGGCTACTCACCACCGAAAATCTACTAGATTTGCCCAAACTAGTGCCACTCACCTACACACCACCACAGCCAACTACTCAAGCTACCCCACCTACGTACCACCACAGCCAACTACTCGAAATAGGCTGCACCACCCACTACTAATAAACGGCAGTTGCTTAACTAGTAACAACTCTCAAGACCAAGAGATGACGAAGAACACACCTATATCTAACAAACCGAGGCCACCCAACCAATTTCAAACAACTAGCACAGGCACCAAGCTAAGGGAAAAAGGGAGGATAAAACCTTAGCCTGAAACTACACTTGCTACTAGCAATCAAACAAAACACATACCAACAAAAAAGAAAGGGCACCATACGGGGGGGGGGGGGGAGGGAAAGTATAAAAACCTAGCTTGAAACTACACCCATACCTTACAGCCTCACCAAGAACCAAACATCACTCAAACGTCGCTGCTACCGCTGCATATCCCTGTTGTCACTGCTGCAAACGTTGTCACCACTGCGGTTGCTGCTGTTCCAAGGCTGCCGCCACCACCACCCTTGAAAACACCACTGGAAAGCTACCATCGACCACCTATTCCACCACCAAACTCACGACCAGCCACTATCACAACGCCCTGCAGCCTAACCTAAACCACATACCTACCTAGCACAACCCCAAGAAACCTAAGATGGGGAGATCTGAGATCGACCAGCCTTGTTTTTGACCATGATCGAGTCATGAAATTGTCGTCAAGCCGTCGAGCGAGACATCCAGTCAAGGACTATGAAGGGCAGTAACTTGGTGAATAATTTTCTGGTTTCAAATAAATCATCAAAGGAAATGTATTCACCTCCCCCAATAGATTGCAAGGATTTCATCTTTTGATCTTGTTGACTTTTTACTTTAGCCTTTTGAATTAAATAAAACCAAAGGGATGTCCTTAGTCATTTGAAGGGGTGTATATATATATATATATATATATATATATATATATATATATATATATATATATATATATATATATATATATATATATATATATATATATATATATATAGCACGAACGATAATCTATAAATGTAATGGAATGTCTCTTACCTCCTCTCTATTCACATGACCTTCCATGTCACCTAAGTCTAAATGTACTAACTCAGATAATTATTTCCTTTCAACCTTCGCAATCTTCAATTTAATGAAAACTGAAAACTTCTCTAAATCAAATAAAGTATACTGAGGAATTAAACCTAATTTATCATAATTTGTGTGCATTTATAATTAACATGTGCTAATCTAAAATACCATATGAAACCAATAAAATAGTCCTGAAAGGTGGGCGTGGGGGTGCGAATAGGGTTTCATAATCTCAAACAATTGTAGAGCAATAAGTAAAGAGATTGATTTGGAAATACTTGAAAAAAAGATTTAAATCGTTTTGCTTAAACCAACCTCAAGCCTACATCCACCTCGTCAAAGAAGTCCTTTGCAAAAGCATTAGAATCCATATGTCATCTTCTTCCAAGATTAGATCAAAACTCTTACAAACACATCATGATATTCTCACCAAGCACAGGCCTTAAATTCCTAAAGCTACCTCAAGACTTGAAAAATCCAAGCCTTTCTCGTAATCCTTTTATCCTCTTGAAAGAAAATGAGTACAAATAAAGCTCTAGTACAATAGAGATGAGAGAATTGAATGACTTGAAGGCTGCTCATTCTCAGTCAACAATTCCTTAGAAAGATTTTTCCTTAATGATGTAAAATCGTGAAGGTAAAGAGAGAAAAGTTATATCTATGATCGTTGATATTTCTCTAAAGAATGGAGGTTTAGAATGTAGTTTCCATATTCTTACGATGATGCCTCATCTTATATGTTGTGGACTTGAAATCTAGGCGTTATAGGAAGAGTTGCATGATTTTTAGCAAAACTAGTGGTTATTTTCATATTCGCCTTAATGCGGTTGACTCTATTGAAATGCAGTCAATTGCATTGGCCACTACCTCACAAAACCCACTCTTTTATCTGGGTATAAGTTCCTCTTAAAAATTTTGGATTGAGGCATTGTTTTTTGTATTGGAGAGCTAATGAAAATTTTTATCAAAATTTTAAAAGATTAGCTTCAAAAGTATTTTTGAGAAAATCTAAGTTAGCTTCAAAGTTTACTCATTTTGAAGAAACAAACTTGTTTACATATTATAAACTCACATGCAATGCGCAAAGAGTTCTAAGGTCATTTGAGGCCGTAGTCATTAATCTCAAACCAAAACAGTTGCATAATATTAAAGACTAATCACAATAAAAAGTAACTTAACCTATGCAGTATTTTTTTTGCTCTTTAACATTGAATTCGATAAAGCTTTCATAGTATCCCCACTACAGCTTTAGGCCCATTTAATTTTAATTCACCTATTCGATTTCTCAAATGTATCTTTATGAGTGTGTATGCATATATCTACTAAGAGTCTAATCAAAGTACACATAAGAAAATATGGAGTTTGGATTGCAATCTTCGGTAAACAGAGGGTCTAGAGTGCAATTAAGACTATTTATTTTTTCTTGCCAAAATAATGTTGCTGGTGGTGGCGGTGGTGATGGAGTAATATTAGTGGCGACGACGGCGGCAGAAAGATGTTGATGGTGGCTATAGGGTGCATGAAGATGTGACGTTGGTAATTATGGTGGCGGCGATAAGCAACGACATGCAGTCACGGTAATTGCTGTAGGTGGTGGATATGAAGATGGTTTAGGTGCATGAGTAGATGTGGTGGTGGCGACGATGGTCTGGTAGAGGTGGCAGTGTCCTCATGATCCTGGTGTTGGTGTTGGTAGTGGATAAGCCGTTGTAATTGTAGTGGTGATGACAAAAGGGACATATTGATTGTGGTGGTGGTTTTAGTATGGTGGAGACAGTATTTTCAGCAAATTAATGTGAGAGCATTATGGTGGTAATTATTCTTTTAACACTAAAATTTATTTAATAAATTTTTATAATCTCACTTAAAATTAACTGATAAGTATAAAAAAAGTTTAACCTGCCAGAACTAATATTTCAAGTAATACAGTTTTAAGTATTATCAAATGCACTTAATTAAATATAATTAAAAATATTAAGTTTTAGTGCTTAATTGCGATATAAAATGCACTAAATTAAAAAATGATTGGAAATTTTAAGTTTGAAGTACTTAATTGCGTTATGAATTAAGCACACCCTAAGAAAAGCTAAGGCCTTGGAGACTTAACTAAAATGCATAAAGATGTGTTTATGAGTAGGTGCTTATGTTAATGACATTTGTTGATTCTGCAAGGTACCATTTAACAATCATTTTTTTAACCAACTAAAAAAATAAGTTTATGAGAAATTTGATCAGTCACAATCTTTCATTCAAATTTCAGTCTGAGTAGCCCACAAAACGATAAGCAGGGCCGGAATGAGGGCTCTTATCAATGATATGGACGTGCCAAGTGCACCTAAATGCGCCTTGATGCCGTCACTGCGGACCTGAGTGCAAGTGCACTGCGGTGCACTGCATTGCCCATGTTTGTGCCATCAGAATGATGTAACCTATCACGTGAGGATATTAGATCCATTAAGTTTTCCTCTAAGCAACTTGGGACTGTCACATTTTGTCCTTCGAATTTTCTTATTTGTTTCAACATTAAGATCTCAGATCTTCTTCATCACTAGCAGGAAAAGTATGACTCTTATCGGCACTTGTATCTTGTTATACCTTGTAGTGTAATTTATAGGACTCGATGTACATGAATCTCCAAACATTTGAAATCTAAAGTTCATCATTCTCTCAATAATTATATATGTATTACATAACACGATGCTCGTGTTGGATTTTAATGTCCTAAATTCATCAAATTAACTGCACTAATGGGCAGTAGTCCATCTATGGAGTTACTTCATTCTTATTGTACAAGTTTCTTTAGAGATTTTTTAAAATTTTGCGTATTCAGGGAACAATAGATAACAAATGGTCAAGTGCACAATTAGTTTCATGGCAACATAAATGCAGGGACTCACTCGTTTCCTTATTAGAAACAAAGGAAAATGTGCTAAGTTATTCGTGCTTGGTGAGGCAGTTCCGTATCACCAAAAGGTACGAAAATTGGTGATCCCCTTACTAATGAAAGCAAATGAAAGAGGGGAATGTCTCTATCTGTACGCCCGTACGTTTGTCCACGTCTTAATTTTGGTAAAAAAGATAATTTTTTTAATGATAAAACTACAATGTTAAAAGAATGTAAGGTACAAAGATATAACTCAACTACTGAATTTAGTTTGCACAACCCTATGTGAGTCCTCGTTTCTTTACGGTGGCGAAGCTACACTAGGGCAAGTGGGGCCAGTTAGAACCCCATAGAATTATGAAGGAAAATTATCTTCTTGACCTTCATTATGTTGTTATGGTAAATCACCAGCTTTCATGTTAAATGTTCCACAAATTTCATCGATAGAATGGCTAGGGTGGCGGTGATTTTGTTTCATTACAATGCGAATTCTGGAATTCATAATATTACTCAACGCAATGCTAAGGACTCTGATTTCCTTTTGCTCTCAAAGTACTAATTATTGCAATGCCTTAAGTTGATTATCTAGAATATAAAAACTTGATTTTATCCCAAACTTTTAACTAGTTAAGTTTATTACCAATATAATGGTTCTTGTCGTCATCAAATTCTGGACAAGCGGGTACTTTTCCTTCATTTTCACTTATCAGAATTAATGTTCCACGAAAATTTATGCTCACAAATCGTCACAAAATGTATGTTTGGGATAATTCGCTGTACAAACCTCTGCAGTAACATATTTAGTGATAAAAAATTATCATTAAAAAGCTTTCTCACTGTTGCTAAAATTTATAATAATAATAATAATTTTTATTATTATTAGTACATATTTTTATTATAGCTCAAATACTGTACAACGGAGAATCGTTACCTCCTCTTGGTTACATTTCTGGCTCGGGACATGTCAATCAAAATGAAGAGGAGATTTAGTTCAGATTTAGGAGTCGGTAAGGTCCAATCTAGCACCCCTGCTTTTTCAGATCTGCGTAACGAACCAGTGGAGTCGGTACCCGGTACCGTATCGTTCTGCGAATTCCCACAACCAAAAGCGATGACGTGGTGGCTACAGAAGGCTGACAAAAGTTAGGCCAGAGATATTTTTTCTCACAAAATATCCTCCTTTCAGCACGCTCCAAGTGGCATAACAATTTACTGTAACTCCTTTTTGACAGAAAATTACCATCTTAACAGACTACATCCCCCCACGCCCCAATTGTTAAAAATATATCTAATTTTTTCCTTGAAATATATTTCCATTTTGTTCACCGTTCTCGACGATTGATTGGCATATTTTGAATAATTATATCGCATGCGGGAACTGAGTGATATGTATGTATTTACGTGTTATGTGATGTGATCGATCTCGTAGCAAAGATAATCTTTACTTGCGCAAGAGGAAAATTGAAAAGGCTACCGAGACTTGTGTAGTAGACGGGAAAACAAACCTAAAAGATTAAAGTCGTAGCCGGTCCCAGTGATTGTCACGTTACAATAAAAGTAGCATTCGATGATTTTATTTAACACTGTAATGTTCTTTAATTCTTGCACCAACTATGATAAATTTATCTGCAGTTGCATTTATTTGGAGCTTGGAGTGAGGTGAATCTCAAAGTTGTTTGTCAACACAAGATTAAAATGTATACTTCATGTTTTATAGTGACAAAGGTACAAATAAATTTAGTTAAACAGAACGTAAGAATTTTCTCCATTCTAAATCTATATCTATATCTTCTATCTATAAAGGGAATACTTTCTTTGGTGTAACATCACTTGTGGTGTTATATACTGTCAATTAAAAATGTTGACACTTGACATTATAAGAATTTTTCTGATGTTAACAAAAAACACAATATTTTAATACTAAATAACTACATAACAGAACATGTTTAGTTCGTAAAATTTAAAAATTATTTCAAAAATTGTAATCGAAAATATATCCAAAAGACCATGTTCGAGATTATAGAAATTATTTTTACACATGAAAAAGGTGTACCACGATAAATGGCACAAAATAAAAGTTTTAATAATAAATAAATACTTATAATGACATGTTTGATTTTTACAATTTATAATTTATTTCACCGAATTATTCATACGTGACGTTTGATTTTTTTTTAAAAAAAAATTATCCTATTAACTTAATTTTGTTTTCACACAAATAACGTGTGTCGCAATTATTCGTGTGTTTCACACACCCCCATGAACTTTGTTTACCTTGTAATTTAAGAGTGCCACGTGTCTGCAGTCCTCTTGCTTTGACCGAGGTCACCAGATGAAGTGGGAGGGCCTTAGTAGACACATGTCACTGTCTGCCTCACTTGACGGCAATTGAAGTGCCTCACACAAATATCTACAAAACCAACCATGCTGCCTTTCCACCCTACGAAAATATCCAAAATTTCACTCAGATATTTTCCATGTAATTTAATCCATCCCCCAAATTGTCCAATTTCATTACCTTCTACACACACGCATCTTCTCTATCTACAGATCTCATATATATATTACCTAACCGGCAATCAAACTGACCATAAGAGAGAGAGAGAGTACGCAGAGAGAGAGAGAGAGAGAGATATTTCTGAAGTCTAAATATGGGTGTGGAGAGAGAGGAAGAAGAGTGTGGGAAGAGGCTAAAATGGGCCGGTGGGGAGGAGGAAGAAGGATACGAGAAAGAGCGAAATGGGTTTTCTTTGCGCTTGGGGGACTTTTTAAACCCAGTGATACCGTCTTCAATTGTTGTCTCTGATGCCATGGAGCCTGATTTTCCGATCATTTACGTGAATACAGTGTTTGAGGTGTCAACTGGGTACAGGGCTGATGAAGTCCTCGGCCGAAACTGGTAAGATTCTTGAATCTGCCATGGGAAAAACGCATGGATTTTGTTTTTTTGGGTTAACTATTTTTGCTTTTTACGGTCACGAAGATAGAATTTTCTGGGTTAAGTATGTTCGCTCTGTTGCTTATTTAGAATATTAAAAAGTGTCATTAATGTTTTACTGACCAAAGGGTGTGGATCTACCGAAAGTGATATATTGTGTTCTTAGTGTTTATGTTGTAATTATTACTGAAATGTGATCTGACATTATCTTTGACAAAACTTATGTTCGCGGATGCAAAATTTTTGGTTTATGAAATTTCAATTTCACCATAATTGTTTTCATGATATTCTCTTACAATTTAATCCTCAAGTATATATATTTTTTGATTTGTTGGGTTTCTGTTTTTCTTAATGGGAGAAGGGAGAAATTATTGAGAAATAGAACCATTGTTAGCAAATAGCAATTATTCATGGAGCATATTATAAGCAGATTCAAGGAAAGGTTTGCTTATAGCATGTGCTCATTTTTGGTGAAGTGGTAGGAAATTTGCACAGTGCATCATCAGAAAGAGTTTACTAACTCTGAAGTTTCTAGTTGCAGAGGGTTGGCGTTATGGTGCTTGATTTGCGACAACTCGATAGCTTGAATGACATATGCCACCAATTTTTTTCCACTTTTCCCGTGTTGAATCTACTAATTACCTTTGAAGTTCATCTGAATTTGATTCTTCAATTACTATAAGATGGTGATTTAAATGATATTAAATTCTTGATGGTGAAAAAAATCTGATAAAATATGCAGGACATGCACTTAGAACTTATTTGGGTTTAGATAACAATACGGGTTATGTGGATCCGATGCCGTGCACTACCAAACTGAGTGCAGACCCGGTTTGTGTGTTGAGTGGAGAGAGCATTGAACTTGCTAAGAATTCTAAGAGCTGACTTTGTGATTGTTATTTAGGAGATTTCGGTTTCATTGGGAGGCACTACCAAACAGCGTCTATGTGTGCCATGCTTAATCCTGGTGATTGATTGGCTAAAAATACTTTGTAGCTGCTACCAGGGACTTCCTCTTAATTTACGAGAACTCTTGTTCTTTGAGTTCGAGGGCATTTTATTGTTGAATCTTACGTCCCCACATTTTGTTGCTCTTTCTCTCTCTAGCAATACATATCCTTAATGCCCATGGTGTTTTTATTTGTCAGTATGAACTGTTTAGAAGTGATTCTTTCTAACAATGTCCTCATCAACAACTTTGAAGTTCCTCATCAACAACTTTGAAGTTGGAGCATACGTTATGCGCATGATGTCTTTTTACGTCTTTGGTGCTCATCTATATCAGGATTAATACTGCAACAATGTCTTGGTTTTGATACACTCCGCAAGCTGTGTTGTCATAAATTTATTTTCTTCTGTCAAAATATGCAAGTGCTATCCACATTTTAGTGGCAAAGGAGAATCTTAATCAGGTTTCTTCTTTCTTCTGCCCACCTCTAGATAGCTCTCTACAGAGCAGTATTAGTTTTCTCTACTTCACTGAATATATATCCAAATTGTTAGTTTAAACAGTTTTTATTTTTTGAAGATGGATATAATGTTCTTCTTTCAAATGTTAAAAGAACTGCTGCATAATATTGCAAAAGAGGGCCTTATGGTTCCATTTGGAGTTATGCCATTGTCTCATCGGTCATCATCTTGTTCCCTATGATATATAACTGCTTAATATTGGAAATCTCCTGTTTCAGTCGGTTCTTACAATATAGAGACCCTCGCGCTCGTAGGCGGCATCCTTTGGTGGATCCTGTTGTTGTGTCCGAGATCAAAAGATGTCTTGAGGAAGGCATCAATTTCCAAGGTGAGCTTCTCAACTTCAGGAAGGACGGCACTCCTGTGGTGAACAGGCTGAGACTTGCTCAAATGCATGGCGATGATGGCACTGTTACACATGTAATAGGTATTCAAGTGTTTGCTGAAGCAAAAACTGATCTGAACAGTGTATCATATCCAGTGTTTAAAGAAACTTGTCAGCAGCAGACTGACCACCCTGGCAATTACTCTCCAAAGAGTGGACAGCTACAGCATAGCCAGTTTCGAGATATATGTGGAATTCTTCAGCTCTCTGATGAAGTTCTTGCTCAGAACATTTTATCACGCTTGACGCCAAGGGATGTCGCATCAATTGGGTCTGTCTGTAGAAGGATCCGTCAGCTAACAAAGAATGAGCATGTAAGAAAGATGGTATGTCAGAATGCATGGGGAAGAGAAGTCACGGGCGCACTGGAAGTGATGACTAAAAAATTAGGTTGGGGACGTCTGGCTAGGGAATTGACCACTCTTGAAGCTGTTTGTTGGAAAAAGCTCTCAGTTGGAGGGGCAGTAGAGCCTTCTCGCTGCAATTTCAGCGCATGTGCTGCAGGGAATCGACTTGTCTTGTTTGGAGGGGAAGGAGTCAATATGCAGCCAATGGATGACACCTTCGTTCTCAATCTTGATGCAGCAAATCCAGAATGGAGTCGAGTGACTGTAAAATCTTCCCCACCGGGACGTTGGGGCCACACACTCTCATGCCTGAACAGCTCCTGGTTGGTATTGTTTGGTGGCTGTGGGAGGCAAGGATTGCTCAATGATGTGTTTGTTCTCGACTTAGATGCCAAACAGCCAACTTGGATAGAAATCGCTGGTGGAACTCCCCCTCTCCCTAGATCTTGGCATAGCTCTTGCACTGTTGAAGGCTCAAAATTAGTTGTCTCAGGTGGGTGCACAGATGCAGGTGTGCTTCTGAGTGATACTTATTTGTTAGATCTCACTAAAGATAAACCAATGTGGAGAGAGATTCCGACTTCATGGGCTCCTCCATCTAGATTGGGACACTCCCTCTCTGTTTATGGAAGGACAAAGATTCTTATGTTTGGTGGACTTGCCAATAGTGGGCACTTGCGTTTAAGGTCGGGTGACGCGTACACCATTGATTTGCAGGACGAAAGACCGCATTGGAGGGAGCTGGAGTGTGGTGCATTCACTGGTGTAGGCAGCCAGAGTGCTGTGGTTCCTCCTCCGAGACTTGATCATGTTGCTGTTAGCATGCCTTGTGGTCGCATTATCATCTTCGGTGGTTCCATTGCGGGGCTGCATTCTCCTTCGCAGCTTTTCTTATTAGATCCTGCCGAGGAGAAACCAGCATGGAGGATTCTCAATGTTCCGGGGCAACCACCGAAATACGCTTGGGGTCATAGCACCTGCATCGTCGGAGGGACCAGGGTCTTGGTTCTGGGTGGGCATACTGGCGAGGAGTGGGTTCTCAATGAATTGCACGAGTTGTGCTTAGCAAGCATCCCGGACTCGGATCCATGATTTATCTGAAGTTTCATTCGTTGATGAACTGTGAGTTTGTTGTATTCTGTGTGAAGACATCACCACAAAACTTATCTATGAGAATGCCCAATCTTCTGTACTCTCTTTTGCTATTTTCCTAGCGAGATATATAAATACTATTGTACCTGTCCAAAGTCTCACATTGGTCATTTCCATTTGTGCAATATACTTGTGATTGGACTGGTTAATTTTAACCAATTGAGCCTCTGTTTGATTGTATTGACGCTATGCCCGTTAAGTCGACCACTGCCATTACCGCCACCGCCACCAATCAAAAGGATCCCCGATTAACTTAATAATCACCAGCTTAATGGATATTCCTAGGTTACACGGTCGGCTGCTCTTGGAGGTGGATGCAGACTTAAACCGTGCTACCATGAAATAATTGTAATTAAAATCTCCACATTTGCAGTTGCATTCACTCTGTGATATTGTTACAAGGAGTATTCATTGTCCTCCGTTTATTTTATAATTAATGTTATTTTGTGTTCGGTTTTTTTTTTTTTGTTGTTGTAATAAGAGAATTGCATTGATATGGAAAGATACAAAATTCAAAGATACAGAATTCAAAAGATATCGGAGGGCTATACAACAGATAATAATTGCAAAAGAAACTACAAAACCAGTAAGCACCCCGAGTATCTATGCCACTCAATCACGGGCATGTCTAATATCTGTAGGTAATCACTCGGTCCTGGAAAACCGTCGATCTGGCCTAGCAGGCAAAATGAGCTAGAGCTCTGGCTTCCTTCACAAGATGAGAAGTCGCCATGTCAATACTAGAATGATGGAAATATTTAACTACATAACAAAATTATAGATAATAGTTGCTTCCGTATCTATGATATGCTCATATCCCGACAAGTGTTTCAGCAGAAAAGAAGACATTGTTAGTACTTTAATATGAAAGAATTTTTGTTTCAAAGCCGATGTATGTGAGAGAGCTGTATAATGATCCAACGAATAGGCAGAGAAAGAAGCCGAGCCACAACGAATATTATTGTTGTAGCAAGATAGACCTATCCCAATCCTAAGGCGAGAGGGATCAAAACATGCATGGATTATCATGGTAATCTACGGGGCCTAGCTACAAGGGCAATGTGACACCCTCAACCCTGGTGACATCACCGGGCTGAGTTATCGATCATAATCACCTTCAAAACCCTGTGTAGAATAGAGAGCAACAACATCCTTATACTCATACGTCATTAATAGACGTTCCAAAATAGGTCATTACAAAAAAAATTTCTTAAAAACATACATCATACTGTAGAGGAAGACTTACATGTCTTTAAGCAACATGAATAGTTATAGTCTAACATACGACTGTAGTCGCGTAACTCTTATCAACCTATCTCGCAGCTTAATCTTATTCTCACAATTTCTTGCTTGTCTTACCTCTCGTAACTGATCTCCTTGCTCAACTTTTCTAACTTGTTTCCTTTCCCCTTGTTCTCCATGATCAACCCTATAGCCAGCACAATACAACATAAGGAATGAGCGTAAATTGCCTAGAAAAAACAACACGAGGAGTATCACGTACCAATGATTCAAGAGACTCGGAGGAATAATAATCATCTCAATGATAGCAATGAATCAAGAGTTATAATAAATTCACGGCATCAACATAATTGTCAAACGGTGTGTTCTTTCATTAGACTGAGCAGCTTTAAGGCCCAACATAACAGTATTACTGCCACCTCCTCATGGACTGGACCAACTAACTAACCGACCGACTATGCAAGTAGACCCGAAATCCAAGGTTGTAAAGATAAACATCATTGAAATACAAATCATTGAAATCATCAACACCAAAATAAAATCAAATGCAATGCAACGTGGACACGACAGACTAGACTCAACCAGACACGACCAGACATGACATACTCTGCTCGAGCGACATCCATCCTCTTTGGCCAGTGATCATAATTCATAGGTCATCCTCCTCATATTTATATCCCATTTTGCGAGATGTTCATCTCAATCTCAAGTGTATAGAGGAGACACTGTCAACAAGCAGGGAACTCATCTAGAGTGCTTTCCCTAGACACCTTACAGCCAAGCAGACGGACTAAGGGAAAATTTATTCCACTTTATGTCCTTAACAACACAGCTCAACATGGGATACCGGATTAGAAGAGCAACCGGTGTTCAGACCTAACAACAAGAATTCAGCGTAGCCTCATCAACAGGGCGGACTCGGGAGAAGTATGCCACAAGCCCTCAACAACGTTCTTACATAAGATAAATCTCGGTTATCAATAAGTGCCGACATTTCACAACAACAACGCAACGATCTCTACAACCTCATTATCAACGATAGGGCGGAGTCGAAAAAAGTTTACCGCAAGTCCTCAATGGTGTTCTCAAAGAGAAGAGATATCGGATATCACTAAATGCCGACATCTCACAACAACTACACGATAACTCCTACACAACATCATCATAAAACTTCAGGTATGCTAATCGAGTCGAATCGAATCGAATCATAGCATACTAGGACACACATTATCCTCACTAAATTCTATCAACAGGGCAGACCAAGGGAATTGATTCTACCCTAAGTCCTCAACAGCACAATTCAAATATGCGTATACCAGTCACAATGGCTTACGACGTCTAATCATAACGACAAGAATTCACCAACACGTCATCAACATGGCATGCTAATCAAACAATAAATTAGCATATCAGAACCGCATTATCCTTACCTGATTGGCTTATAACTGAAGTAACTCACAATCTCTGATCACAACGAGCTACATCACCTAGTAAAATCATACCCGCTCGTTAGACAACATTCAACATTTACACACTCCTTACTCTACCCCTTCCCCCTTAACCGTTCATAGTGTCTTACGACAACTTGTTAATCCGATCCGATAATCGAATCATTAACCCAGCCTTATCGACGCCTCCACAATAACCACTCCCATTATTTAACGTATTAACACCATTCCTCACTTCCCACCATTCTAGACGCTTAATAACACGCTTTTCCAAAAAATTTTAGTGCCAACATTGTTAGACCCTGCATATTTAAATGCTTAGAAAAAAAAGGAGATAGAGAAACAAAAAAAAAAAAGAATTTTGGGACATAATGGGTATTCTGTAATTTTTATTATTTTAGGAATATAAGTATATTTCTTTAGGTTATTGATATTTTACGTACCAGGAATCCTAAGGGCACACCAAAGTTCATAAAAGTCTCCAGAGTATCCATAGGAAGAGCCTTTTGAAAGTTTGATCATTACTTCGAGGTAAGAATTTAATTTCGAGTATCGAATTGAGGTTTGTAGTTGGAATCCTTATGAATTATTGTTATTGTTGGAGCCCTAATTATAACTTTTGGGTATATTGATTTTTAAGGATTTTGCTTTAATTGATTTCGAAGATAAAAGTTTTGGGTCGATTTGCACAATTGAAGGTAAGGGTTTGTCATTTTTGAATTCTAAATTAGCGATGGGCCAATCGTTCGTTTAATGGTTTAAGTGTTTAATCTGGTTGTTTCGGTTTCTGTGCCAGCATTGTGTATTCACCGCTGTAAATTTTCGGATTTATATGCCTGTCTCGATTTCTGTCCTATCATGGTGCACGGTTAAAATTCATGTGTATTGAGATCTCGAATTTCGTGCCTTCAGTACATAGCCTTAGCTAAATACTTCTGATCTCTTTATTGTCTTGATTTTTGTGCCACATCTTATAGTCTCCATTGAAAATTCTGAACGTCGCTTCTGTCTCTAATGTCGTGCCATGACAGTTCTCCTTCAATTTTTTTCGATATATGTTACTGGGCACATGGACTTCTTCTTTCTTTGGATGATGCAACCATTGTACTTGATTTTTCCTTTAATTCTTGTCTTGTCTTGTTCCCAGGAGAAATACTCATAATGCGATTTTGTAGTCTTTCGTGAAAGGCTTGTTCATGTGGCATGCTACATGTCACATATCCTTGTTATTGTATGTATTATTTTTTTGTGTCAGCTTCTTCCTTGCTCGTATTGCATATTTTTTTTCAATGGATTATTTTTCGTTGAGTCCGTCATTCTATCCTCTTCGATTTGAGCCTAATATTGAATGAGTTGTGAAACCGTTAGAGGTATCATACTGAAATTATTTGTACGTATCTATTACGTTTATACCATACTAACTTGTATAATTTTCGGAAGACACCCATTATTTATCCACATTGTCTAAACCGCTTCTTGAATCACGATAAATTATTGAACCGATGAGTTGTTAGTTCCTGTGAGCCATGCCACGTGAATGCGACTTTTCTATTTTTGACTTACCCACATGGATTGGAATGTGAGCTAGCTCAGCGGGATGAGCTAGAGATCGCGATCTTATTTTCTGAACCTGGTATCATGTGTCAGTGATGACATGTGTGACCTTATTCTGAATGGCTCTCTAGTGTATGTCTCTGTACAAAAATATATTTTGGCATTTTCGAAAATCATTTATGTATCTGTTCTGTTAAAAATTCTGTATATTCGTAATTTTGTTTCCTCGGACATTTTGTATCCTTTTTTGTTGGTCCGTTAAGCGACCTTACTGGGCATTTGGCTCACTCCCTTATTGTTTTTCCTTTCAGGTGATCGGTAGGTAGAATTGGATTACAAGACTAGCTGTGTGACTAAGAACTATCGATTTTTATCTCAGAGTCAGTATTAATATTTTTAGACGTAATAATTAAGATAATTGATTTTATTTAGAATTTATTTTAAAACTCCGTGTCTGAGAAATTTAGATTATATAAAATGCTTTAGGCTGCTATGGCAGTTATGGTGTATCTTTGGGATTGATAGTAGATGCTTTGAATGACCACTTGAGAGACTTTTTGATATATTGAGGTTTTCTGACTTTATTTATTTGATATTAATGCTCCAAAAAAAATTTGGGGCTTTATAAACATGATAAATTACCAAAATACTCCCTAATGGCCGCTACACCACCAATACCCCAATACCACTTTAAAACTACTTTTTAGATATACTACATCATTTATAGACCAAATTGTCCCTTAGAAAATTTTAAAGGAAAAAATTACCAAAATGCCCCCAACTTATGTAAAATTACCAAAAATACCTCCTAGTGGCCATCACCTCAACAAACATATCAAAACTACTTTAAAACAACTTTTCAGGTATCCTACACCCCTTCCCAAACTAAAAATTCATTTAGAAAATTTTATAGAAAAAATTACTACAATACCCCTCTAAGCGGTAAATTATCAAAATACCCCTCTAGGCGGTAAATTACCAAAATACCCCCTGAGGGTTCACTACTGCCTCAACACCCCAAACTTGCTTCAAAACAACCTTTCAGATGTTTTACAACCCTTTTTGGACTAAAAGTCCTTGGAAAAACTTTATCAGGAAAATTTCCAAAATACCACTCTCCGGGTGGTAAATTATCAAAATGCCCCCTGAGGGGTTTTTGGCACCAAAAAAATCTTAAAAGCACTTTAAAATGCTATTTTTAGCCTCCTGAATTCATTATTAAGCTAAAAAAATATTTTAAAAAATTTTTCGCTCAAAAATCCTGAACCAATGTCCGGACCGAGCGTTTAAAAAATTCGTTCGGCCAAAAATAGCAAAGGACTTTGGAATAACCCAAAATCTTGGAAAATTGAACTTCCCAACATCCTAGGGTTCTCATAAATTTTTTGTGTAAAACCGCGCTCGTTTAATATTTTAAATTTCATTGTAAATTTCCAAAATTCCTGCATCGGTTAACCCTATTTCTGACCTCGAAAAAATCTGAAATTTTTTCACGATGCAGGTCTCCTAAAAATAACTGGGGTCTTATTTTTGGCACTTTGGTTGAATCTGACCCTAACTATTTTTAAAAATTCAAATTTTAAATTATTTACTTAATTTTCACATTTAGTGACAAAAACAGTCACTATTCACATCAACACACACTAGTTCACCTTCATGCACACACACTCATCTTCTTCCTCCAACCATCACACACCTGGGCACATGTCTCTTTCAATCGCGCATGAATTTCTCATTTGTTTCACATTCTAATCACTTGGTTACATCACAAACTACACATTAACACTTTAAAGACACTTAATTTACACAATTACACCTTGTAATCCATAGCCATAGCCCACCCGAAACACCCTCATATATAGAAGAACATACACATATATATGTACTCCATATCTTTAACCAAAATAACCCAAATGTTTTCACAGTTACTAGTTCGAGATGGAGGGATTACCTTGTTAGGGTTTAGGATTATTCTTTCTCCTTCCTCTTCTTCTCTTTTCTTCTCCTTTTTCTTCTCTTTTCTTTTTCCTCCATGTTTGATGTTCTTCACAGTACTATTCACGCCCAGCTACTGTTGATGACTTTCTTCTATTTGCAGTTTCACCCCAAACTTCCTTTTATAAACTCCCTTCTTTGATCTTTATCCAACAATTCTTTTTTATTACTAGATTGGCTTACTCAGCACTAAACCCACTAGTATGTTGCAACTTTAGGTTTTTCCCCCAGATTCATGACACCTCTTGCAAAATTTAAAATTTTGCTCTTTGGCCCCTAAAGTTTCCAAAATCACATTTTGACCCCTCTACTTTGAGAAATTACAACTTGACCCCTAAATCACCCTAACCCCTCATTCCACTTCTAACACCTACTCAATATCAAAATGATACTACTTAATAGCATATGCATCCCGTTCACCATTTTTTTTAAAATTATATTTTTACCGCCTAACTTTTTAAAATTGCATTTTAACTCCCAAGGCCACACTAACCCCCTATTTAGCTCCTTAATACTTAGTTATCACCCACATAATGCTACTTAATAAAAATAGCTGCCTTTAATTAATCTAATTCACTGCTAGATTAAATTTTTTGTATTTTCAGGGTATCACAGGCAAGGCGATGGATTAATATGAATATTAGTTGGACCTAAAGGTGTGTTAGTAATGTTGGCCATTTGTTGTCGTGAGCAGTCCGGTTGAGGGAGGTTTCTAGGTGATGTCGGTAGTTTATGATTGTATTTATAAACTGAGTTAGTAATGGAGTGAATTTGATATAATTTAGTTTTCGGGTTGAAAGGAATTTGATGGAATACTAGGTTGTGTCTATTTGTCGTTAGCTTTTTGGCTTTACATTTTTTCAACATCAACAAAAAAGTGTCATGACGTTCCATGACTATTACAAACCGAGAGAAATCCTGTAAAGGAAGAAACATCATCATCTCACAACACGCTAAGTAGTAGAGGAGATACCTGGAAACAAATTTCACGAGAAAACGCACAAAACGAGAGTAAATTCACCACCCTATGGAGTCACACAACAAAAGAAGGGGGTCGCCATCCACGCAAGATCCGCAAAAACCTTCCATCGACACCTCAAAATAGTATCGCAACACTGCCCCCATAGGGGGGATGAAAATAAAAGAGGTCTCAAGTACCCCACCCTACCCTCGAAATTTTACCCAAACAAGAGACCGAAATGTCTCAGAAACCCCCCCCCCACCAAACCCAGGCCGCAACCCCCCCCCCCCCCCCAAGCTTTACCCCAAACCTTTGAGGCCTTATCCCCCTCCCTTTCCTTGCCCTAAGCATAACCACAGAGAACCAACTACAAGTGGAAGACTAGGACCCCTCCAAAGTGCCCCCAAGACCGACTACTAAACCACCCCCTTGCGTCCTAAAATCGCTTGATCAAACACAAAAAATGGAGAGAAACGGTTGGAAGAGAGGTTGCGATGCATAAACTAGGAACCCCGTTGGATTGGACCATCGTTAATACAACTTGGACATGTTATGAGCTACGATTTCGGTCTGGCGAGGGTTCTGGTCACCGCTAACGAGGATTCAGACCACTTGTCGACGATTAGACACCTAGTCCCAAAAATTTGAAACTTCTTCTTTCTATAAAGATAAACTGATAAAATATTCACAGTCGGATTATTATCGATTGAATAGATTGCATAAATTTAATAGGTATGATGAGATGAAAACAAGAACCATCATGTCGCCACAACAGATCTTATAGATCAGAGGAGAGGATGCCTGAATCTGAATCGCCGCCATTGACCCACTAACTCGTCCGCCGGTTAAATTTTGTGAGCTCCTCACATAACACCACAAACATAAAAAAACAAGACTTCAAACCTACATATCTGTCCCCGCTAGATCTAGTGTGATCTGAAGAGGGATCGGCGGAGGGTGTTCTTCTTGGATTGTTACAAGTAGTTTAGATTTCTAAGCGTGCATTTTAACGATAAAAACAAGTGAAAAAAAGACACTCTCTTTGTCTTACCAAAATGTTTTAATTAAATCTAAATAATAACTGCAGTGAAACTTTCTCTGTACTAACAGGCTAGGTTAAAATTGCAATTTCAGTCATAGTGAAAGAAAAAAAATAAAAAGATAAAATTTGCAGACATAAATTTCTGACAAACCGCTTCAGTTTGTCCGAATAATTGGGTGGGTTGGGTGGCTTAATCCCACGTGTGCCGCGTGACCAAAAGAGTGATAACCAAAGTCCCGCTGGTTACATGGGCAGAGTATTATCATCAACACACACTTGGAAGAGCAAGATAATGACGACGACGATGGCCATGGGAGGCGTCAAATTACTTTCTCTCCAGCCCATAAACCCTAACTCCACCACTCTCTCCTCCTCATCCGCCCGCTTCCAGTTCCGGTTCCGACCAGTGTCATCATCAGCCGCGGCAGCGCCTTCTCCAAACGTCAACCATACACAGGACGACCCGAGACTGGGATCCGTTCCTTCCCTCGGCCACATCACCCGACCCGATTTCCCCATCCTCCACCAGGTACTCACTCCACGTGCCCGTGTTTCGTTTGCGAAGTTTCCGGTTTCTTTTTCAAATTACTCGAATGCCATAGTCAAAAACTAATCAATAGCTTTTTACCATAGACAGTCCATTTTATTTGCTAAATGACGTTGCTTGATGACCTTTAGTGACACTTTTGTCGACTTGAGTGACTGAAAATGGAGTGCAAGTGTTAAAGAACGGAGTGCAGTTATCAAATTGTTCAATGTGAGTTCTAGTGAAGTTATCTGTTTTGGGGACTAGGAATTACATATCATTCGCGTCGATCTTGATTAGGAGTGTTAATTAGTGGCCTGTTGTTTGGAGCTGTGGTTTTTTTTGAAAGTTAATCAAGTAAGGTACACATTCGAAATTGTTCACAAACACTTGCATGCTTAAATAAAGAGAAGAAAAAGCTTGGGTTAAGATTTTCCATTCTTTAGCGTGCAAAGAGTGCAATCATTAGAAGAATTAAGGAAATGGCGCTAATCAGTACGTGGCAAATGGACGCAATGGCTTGTTGCTATAGTGGTACATTAAGTAGCGTTGTCATGCAGGCATTCGCGGCTGTAGGATGCAATGGCTTTGTTGGGGGCACAGGTTGGTGCCAACTTGGTGAATCTTTGGCCTAATTGATCTGGCTTGTAAATTGAGCAAGCAAAGTAGAGCAGGACGACAATGCAAAGATCATCTGGCTCTACAGTAGGAATGAGTAGTTGATGGGCCTCCACATATTCTCTTGACCTAGTTGAAGCTGGAAGCCTGGAGACAACTTAACCAACAAGGTTGTAATCTAAACAAGTTAAAGTATGAACCAACCAGAGACTTGGTTATGCATTGCCCAACAGGTATGATTATGAAATGGCCAAGGTAGTTGGGAAGGCACTCTTGAGTGTGTGGTAACTGATTCAGGAAACCATGTCTTGCACTTAACTGTTCCAAACTTGCTCGAGGGTGTGGTTTTTAGGATAGCTCCGGTCATCGAGAGGGATTGGCCCGGACCCAAAGCAGTTGCTAGTCTTTAGCTTCTAGTTTTTTTTGATTTTCTACATACAGGGAAAAACGAATAAGATGCTATTGACGACAAAGAATTTTAGTCTTTAGTCTGTTATATGGGCTCTCTATCCTGCATCAAGTACCAGCATTTATCACCTCTAGGTAGCATGGACACAGGCACCACGTCCAACACCGACACTGACACCGAGTGGGACACAGGACACTGCAATTTCCAAAAACCAAGATTTTGTACACCACAGGACACCGCTGAATATTTTAATATATTTTCATTTTATATATTTATACGTATATAATAAAATAAAGATCAATTGAAGCATCTGAATTTCATTCAAAATGGATGAGAAGAAAGCAAGTAACATGAAATAGTCTCAACAGTAACAAGAACGAAGGTCGGCAAAAAAAGGTAGTTGAATGTCTCAACAGTACCAAGATTAGAGTCTCAAAAGTAACAAGAGGGAAGGAATGAAGACATTGAACCAAAGGCATGAAGGAGAGGTCTTATATAGCTCGATGGGTCTGTAAATAAGGTTGGAGATGTTGACCTATCTTCCTGTAGATCGGTAAGATTGGATGCTTTCGATAAGAAAAAGAACGAAAATAGAAAGAGATGAGTGAGAAAGTAGAAGAGTACCTTTTGTTGGGTCGACCTAATTAGGGTTCTCTCTTAAAGTTCATTTCTAAAAGCCCCAGATTTGTCAATTGTTACGCACTGACCTTGAAATAAGTTTGAATTAGTGTATTTTGGCCCCATATGTGTGGACACTTCTTCAAGAGGTGTTCGACATTTCTTCAATAGGTGTCCGACACGGTGTCTGGCTATTTAAAAATAAATAAATAAATTCAGACACCGCTGAGAGATGTCGGGCACCTGTTCGGAGGTGTCGGTGAGATGTCGAGGTGTCGGACACCATACCTTGACCTCTATGAGGGTCGGCACTTCCTAGTAGCACCTGTGTGACGTTATGGGATTTGAATCTGACACCCTTTCAGATTTGCAACTAATTTGCACATGCACCAGTATTACAGCGTAAGAGGATTCCAACTTTGTGTACATATTTTCACCAACATTTTACTTTGCCTCGTATGTTTCTTTCAAAAATATAGAAAATCATGATTTATACGACTCTGCACTCTATTCGCACATACTGAATCCATATAGGCTCATCTTGTGAAAGTTGGCCCCAGAGTTATTTAATACCCCTTCCGTGCCAGCGTGCCCATGTATCCGTGCTTACTACCTCAAAGATGGTACTCCAGCATGGGGGTACTCCAGATTTAGTGAACTGGAAATTGTGCACAAAGTTCCATACAATGATGTTCTACTCACCCAACTGTTAATAAGTTACACATTCGTTCTTTTTCCTCTCGCGTTTATTGTCGAGAAAAATGTTTTACATGTATCTCTCTCATTAGTCAGTAGTTATACACAACCATGTTGTAAATCCTACAAAAGCGAACCAAAGAAGTAATTCTCGGCAAATCATGATCCTAATATCGAAGCGACTAAGCCTATAGACGACGTTCATCTTACCTACACATTGACGCACCACCTGCCATACTTGTACCACGTTACGAAGCCAACCACGAACCAGGTAATACTGGTTGGACCAAACCAAATATTTCTCCATCCCTTGGTGAACTCAGTTGGTTCTTCTCAAGTGATATTATTCTTTGCATGTATGGTGTTGCAAGTTAACCTTTTTCTGCGCCCACTGCTGTTTTCTAGGAGGTAAATGGCTCGAAACTTGTCTATTTGGACAATGCTGCAACTTCTCAGAAACCTGCTGCAGTTTTGAATGCCATACAGAAGTACTATGAATCATACAATTCAAATGTGCATCGTGGGGTTCATTTTCTGAGGTATGTTATGGAACATAGTTATAAAGAGAGGTCACACCCCTACATGTAACTATTTTTATGGGGATCCTTCACATATATTCTCTTCCTTATGTACTGCTAACACAGTAAGCAGCCCCAAGTACCTTGGGACTAACACATAGGTGGGTTGAGTTAAATTGCTGACCTGCTGGGTCTCTCTAGGATGTTTTCAACTTGAATCAGATATTTATTTTTTGGTTGATCATAGAGGGGTTGGAGCTTTTACGTTACGCATTCTACATTTACTTTTCTTTTTGAATCTAGTGCCAAGGCAACAGACGAGTATGAGTTGGCTAGAAAAAAGGTGGCAACTTTCATAAATGCATCCGAATCTCGAGAGGTTGTTTTTACAAGAAATGCTACCGAAGCCATCAACCTAGTTGCTTACTCCTGGGGTGTGTCAAATTTAGGGCCACACGATGAGGTATGTTTCTGTCATATTTTGTAAGATTTATGTCTGGCATGGCCTTAAATTGTTCAGTTGTCTATGGATGATTGTTCTTGTGTGTGGGTGATTTCTTAATATAAACTATCTGGATCGTGTAATGCTAGCATACTAATATTCTCTCCATCGTTCACTTAGTTTAAAAAATGGGTTATGCCTGAATAACTTTGAGCTGTGAGACTGCTTGCCACTAAAACTTTGAGTGGCTATTTAAACCTTAGATGTTGTCAAACGTTTGCAATCACTAACTTCTGTATGTTTGAAAAATGTCACACTTACCTGCTATTCCAAAGGATGAAAAGCAAACAGTGAACAGTGTGCCATCCTACCTCCACCAACAGACAGTCCTTTGCTCAACCCCTGCAATCTTAATCACCATTTACCTAAGCTAGATTCAAATGAATCTGCTTTCAAGCTAGAGGATAGTTTTGCGAGATTTGTTCACAGAACAACACTGCACCCCTTCAGTATTATACTCTGCATGATATGACTGGGACACTATAGATCATCAACTTTTGGGTGTTTTCTTTGCACGCGTGTAGTATTAGATGACAAATTATACATGATCGAATGGGTTGCATCATATCTCTACGCGGTTAATCAGGTGAAGTATGATTGATGTAAAAGAACCAACATGAATTAAAACAAAAATGAGCTTTGGAAGAAAATTTTCAAGCTTGGTCCTCAATATATCGTTCCGTAGAAGTTGGCTAGAAAAGAAGCAAAGAACGTAATATCCTAAGGCTCTGATTGGTTGGCTTTTCGTGCTCTCAGTTTTGCATAGAATTAGCACATCCGAGGTGGAGGAACCCTAGAAGAGGATTAGAACACGGAATGCTACTCGGACCAGATGGAATCCATATCGTAGTTTCGAGATGCTTGGGCAAAGTGGTTATAGTTTGGTTGACTAAGTTGCTTCTCAAGATCTTAGATTCTAAGAAAAGGCCGGCTGAGTGAAGGACAGATGATTATAGGAGATATCAGAAGTTGTGACATTATAGAAGTCACCCTCTGAAAGCTGTGAGAGAAGAAAGACTATAACATCTGAGATTCGGTCTAAATTCATGCCTGGGAGATCTGGTGTGGAATCTCGTATTGATCATGCAATTGATGGAATTATTTCTGGAGAAAGAAATGTTGTTCACATGGTCTTTGTAGATATGCAAGAAGCATACAGTGGGGAACCAAGGGAAAGTTATGCGGTGAGTTTTTTTTAGAAGAAAGGAGTACCTACAAAATCAAGGATGTGATTAAGGACATGCATGACGGAGAGGTTGTTTGGGATTGATTCCTGTATGGTCAAACCTGATTAAATTCAGATTAAATCAGGTTTGAAGTGTTTGGCAAAAAAAAGTGAACTGATAAAATCTGCTCCAATGTACTCAAAACTGATTAAATCCATAATCCTCGTTTTCTTGGATTAAGATTTAATCAGTTTTGGAGAATTAGGTTTGACCAAGGGAATTACCAAGATATCCTCACATGCAAAAGACATTAAATGCTTCATTTCGATTTGAATACACTATATGGTAATTTTGTCACATTAAACCTACTTTAATCTCTTTTTATCCAAACACCTTCAATAACTTTTAACTGTTATGCCTAAAATGAATTAAAGCTGATTTTAAAAACCGATTCTGATTTACTTTAATCCACTTTTGAGAATCAATCCCAAACGGCCTCGGAGAAACTACTACTGTGAGGGCAATCAATGGTATCACTTGCGAATTCTCAGTTGTGATTGGGCTTCACCAAGGATCAGAACTAATAATTTGGTTATGAATCGATGAGACTGCTTATCAAGAAAAAAAGAAAAGGAAGAACTTGATGAGGCTAGAGGAGGAACAACTTGTAAGATCGACTTATCAAATAGTTCTACTTTAAAATCCAAAAGCTTTAGGTTAAGGAGGACGATTACAGGGTATTTGATGGGATGTCTTGTTTTTAATATAATATGGGTTGGCAGTACCTAGAAAGATGGACCAATAATGCACAAGAAGGGAGAGATTGGTGAGGATGTTGCCCATGGGATACGAACATGCTTGGTGAAGTGAGATATGCTTTTGATGTTATCGGTCCATAAAGATATATAGTAAGTGATTTTTTGGCGGCTGTATCTTCTAATTGGCTATTTTATTTAAGTACCCGCTTATTAACTTATTAGTTAAACTACCACCAATACTCCAAAGAAATAACTGTAGTGCACAGCTATAAATTTCAAAACTTACGAAACAGCCCCTTAAACTTAACAAACTCTCCTGGATTTGGTTGGAAACTGCAATACTAGGAAATAGCCCATCAAACTTGACAAATTCTCACTAAGTTGGTTGGAAATATTACTTTTGTTTTTACATACATATGATATGATGCGTTTATTATAGTATCTAACTTATCCCCGCCCGACCTTATCCTGTGATTTTTAGAAATAATGTTCTGCGTATCCGACCTGCAGCTAAGTCCGTGCTTCCTAGGTTTGGGACAATGACTAGATGTCCAGAATGTGCTAGTTTTGAAGCAAAAAGCTTTGAATCATTTTTCAGGCAGTCCACGAAAATCTTGAGATTCTGTAGTACCTGAATTTTCCCATGCCACTGCTTATTACTGGCTGATTATTTGTGTTCTTTATCAGAAAGATAACTGCTCCCTCCATCCCAAAATTATCGTCCTCCTTTCTATGCTTAGTTTTACCAGAATAGCTGTCCCATTAGAAAAGGCAGGCACTCATTAATGCTATTTTTCGAGATACACTCCTTCATGTTAAGCATCAGTTACTGGTAGCTACAAAATTGCCTAACTCATTGGGTAGCAAGATACATCTAAGCAGTTGAGACTAGTAAATATTGCAGTATTTGGCTCTCCTAAAGCTGTGTGCAATGTCAAAGAGGTGATTGTTTTGGGACGGAGGGAGTATTTGGGTAATAGTTGTGCCCTTTGGACTCTGATCCTATCGTAGTGATAAACGACTCTTCTCGTTGCGGCCTTCTCTCGAGTTGGTGAAACTTCTGTCTCTCTATACCTGCGGGGAGAGAACCTGAGCAGCAGTAAGAATGACACTGGCTTTCAAATAATTTCTCCCCAGTTTGGGGACACTAACCGTAGTTTGCAAGCACTCATTTGCAGTTTAAAATCTTAGATGATTAAACAATTTACTTCTCACGACCCTGACTAAAAATTTACTGATTCGATAACCACTGATCTGCAACTTTATTTTAGATGTGAAGTTGTAGTCATTTATATAGTTTACAGTTTAAAGTTCAAAAACTCTGTTTCATAAAGATAGGGTCTGTAAAGTCAAACTGAAGTAGTGCTGCATTGAGTTTCATAATGAACTGTTCGACCTTTACTGTTCACATAATTCAATATTGTCTTGGTTTGGTAAATAGAAGTACATCAGTTTATCTAGAATTGATGATTTTGTGAGCTCATAATGAAGATTATGAAAAACCTTTGATGATTCGGGTAAGGAAGTCAAATAAAAAATTTCCAAACTAGAAATCCTTACATGTATGGAATATTAACCACAAGACAAAAGCTGTCCAGACAATCGAAGAAAAACTCTACATATACGTGAATTCCCATGTTGCTCAAATAGTGTTGCTTATAACTAAATCTTTTGCAGGTTGTACTCACAATTGCTGAACATCATAGTGCAATTGTTCCTTGGCAACTTGTAGCTCAAAAGACGGGTGCTACATTGAGATTTGTGGATTTGGATGAAAATGAAGTTCCAGATGCAGCAAAGTTGAGAGAGATGTTGTCTAGGAAGACAAAACTTGTAGTCATTCACCATGTATCGAACATGCTTGGTAGGTTGAATCCCGATTGATTCTTCTCATTAGCTATTCTTTTCTATTATTTTCTGTACTTCCTTTTCTTTTTCTGTTTATTGGTATTTTGTTTGTGTTTGGGGTTGGGAAAGGGTGGAAAAGTCTAATCTTTTTCTCATACTTTGTTGAACGCAAGTGCATCCAAGCCCTTTTTGTGACACATAGATAGTTAAGGCCAATTGGTATTGATATTGGCAACGAGTCGTTCTAATGTTCTGGGGAAGTTCACCAACTTCCTGCCTTGAGTTGATGTGATTAGCTTGCTTGCCACTTAATGCAGGGCATTATTTTTGCTGGGCAGGAATTAGCCCTGTGAGGTGGGATGGCCACGAATGAGGAAGTATGCCCCATACGCTGCTTTCTTACGAGATAGGATCCCCCCCTCTTCCACACAATCCACCACCCTCAAAGTTGGATTTTTGGTTCCTTTCTATTTTCCCTTGGTAAAATGTGTTAATTACGTTGCACGAAACAAATTGTATCAGAGAGCAGTCTTGGCTACCTGTGCTTAATCCGAGGGGGTGAAGACTAGGCTGATGAATTCCTGCTATGTCTTCATAGTTGACCAATGTTGTAAAGCTCTAGTAATTCCATCAAAGGCACGTCTGACGAGTTTGTGAATAACCAATTTATGTACCTCCAGTTATACTCCACTGTCCCAAATTATTATACCGAATTCAAAGAGTGGAGATCTTGGTTTTTCGCAACGTACAGTTTGTTTGAAGATGCTTTCTTTGAAAAAGTTTTGTTAATGGTGTCCTGCCCGCTACTAGAGATAAGTTGCTATTGTGGTATCTGGCAACAATGTTGCTTGCCGTGATTTTAGCACGAATGGAGGAACAGTACCAAAATTTGCACTAAGTTTGAGTCCAGCAATGGACTTGTGTTTCCCTAACAATTTCTTGCAATAAAAGGAAGAATCACATGGAGTAACACCACATCATCTTGGAACTTCGGCTGTCAAGGATTTTGATGGGTATTTGGAGAATACTTAGCCAGAAAAAATGGGAATATATTTTATGATTTACAAAGGTTACTGATCCTGATCAAATTGTAACAACAGATTTGTTATCCTGGTTGCTAAAAACGTTTGTGACTTCGGTGTTACTGGTCGTCCTTTTGTGTGCTGTAATTAAGTCAAAAGCGATTTGGGATCCTGTGGCAGGATGGAAGAGACATTGCTCTCTCTGGGTGGAGTCACCCTAATCAAATGCGCACTTTCTTGCCTGTCTGGAGTTTGATGTGGTTGAGAGTTTATGCATATTCTTAAGAGGTTGGCCTGTTCGGTTCACAAGGGCCCCAGCTAAAGTGGACGGGGGCTACTCCCCCCCCCACCCCCCCGCGCACCGCCTCACAAATGCAACCAAACCAAGTTATTAGGGAAGATTGGAAGATGGTGTTTATATCATCTCAAAAGTAGATAACGATGCTTCTATACAAAATTTTCATATTTCTCCCATTCTCTTGCAGCTTCTGTTCTTCCTGTTGAGGATGTGGTGCTTTGGGCACATAATGTTGGGGCGAAAGTGCTGATAGATGCTTGTCAAAGTGTACCACATATGGTAGTGGATGTTAAAAAGCTTGATGCTGATTTCCTAGTTGCTTCTTCTCACAAGGTTAGTTAATTTTCCATGTAAGCATATATTATGTCTTATTTATGAGTAGTCGGTGTTGAGAAATAAACATGCTTCAGATGTGTGGCCCTACAGGCGTTGGATTCTTATATGGTAAGAGTCAACTCTTGTCAGACATGCCTCCTTTCTTAGGTGAGTATGTTTCTTTTATTTACGCACTATTGTAGACTAAACAATGTTCTTTGTACCTCTATCGGTGCTTTTGAAATTTATTGTGTTGATGTCTACAGTATCAAATAACATATACTTTTCCGCGACCTGATTCTAGAGTTACTTCCTTTCGTATTTATTTTAAAACCAGGTGGTGGAGAAATGATATCTGATGTGTTCTTAGATCATTCCACGTACGCGGAACCTCCATCCAGGTTTGTATCTTGTTTTCTGCTTGACTGGATTTGGTATATGCGTAGTTTTTGTTCCCCACACATTCTCCTACTTATAGTCACATCAACACCAAATTATTTCCACTCGCATGTTTTTGTGGCATGCATTTCTCACCTTTGTCAGATTTGAGGCTGGAACACCAGCAATTGGGGAAGCAATTGGATTAGGAGCTGCAGTTGACTATTTGTCTGGAATTGGCATGCAAAAGATTCATGATTATGAGGCGAGTTTCATATATCTGTGCTGTACATACTCTATTTCTGACTTTGAACAACCCCCCCGTTTTCCCCTCCCTCCCTCTCTCTGAGTGTTTTTGCCTGGGTTGTCTGGTCATTTGCTCAGCGAAGGGGTTGGTCAAAGAAGTGTTTGGTGGGAGCCTACTGCTTAGTTTGATTGTAGAAATACATTATAATCGTTAATGAATCACATGACAACACTCCACCAGTGATAGCGAGGAATGAAAATGAAAAAGGATGAAGAGCTTTAGGTTATGACTTCCCAGTATTATCAGTAAAACATTGCACGAGTTTTTTCCCCTTTTAATTCAAGAGGGAGGAGGACGAAGAGTTGGGAACAAAGATACTGGTATATGTAAATATATCGCATATAGTGTTTACATTGTGCATACCACTTCGTAGGCATATACATGAACATATGTGTATAAATATGTATGGGTAACGGGTAATGTGACTATGCGATGTCAAAGCGAACTGTTGTCCAATTATAAAAAATGCTGTTAGTTGATCCGGATCTAAATCGTCTCGCTGATTCCATTTCTTCTTTTATTTTTTGTGTGGATACCTGTGTTATTCTTCTGAGGTGCTAGCACTATTGCTGATGCAGGCCGATCCCAATCAATCAGGCTTGTTTCGATTCCCTACCAGTTTCTTTTCTTTGTTTTTATTTGGAGATTTGAGATTCGAATTTGTCAGTATGTTTTCACCCCTCGCATAGTTGCACAGAGTTGATATTGCAAAGTTCGTGAGTACTTCTTCCCTGATAAACAAGTGATTTATTAGTTATAATGGAGGGTGTACAAACGATAGGAAGTATTATTATTCTCCTTCCAAACCAACGAAGCACACAAATAAGGGCACACTGGATGTACTTTACGGCATCTCAGGGCCAACAAAACATCATCCAAAGCTCTACAAGCTAGCTAATTAACCATAATCGACTAAACTCAACACTGTGAGCAAATAATGAAGTGAAAAGGTTTACACCTTCGTCGCCAAAATAGCCCGAAAATAGTTGGATCTGCAGCAGTAAAGCCTACATCGTATCAGAATTAGTAGCACTGAAAAGACGACCTACCTACTCCTGATTCGATAGAGCCATTGGAAGCACCATCCTGCGGCTACATGCTTTCCAACAAGTGCAATAGTTGGATCTGCAGCAGTAAAGCCTACATTGTATCAGAATTAGTAGCACTGAAAAGACAACCTACCTACTCCTGATTCGATAGAGCCATTGGAAGCACCATCCTGCGGCTACATGCTTTCCAACAAGTGCAATTGTCCGAACAGGAAAACTGCTTCCAATTTTAGATCTTGACCAATTGGGAAACACAACAACCAATTACTTGATTTGACAGACTCACTGAGTCAATGCGGCGCCAACGAGTGGCAACCAGTCACAGCTGAGTTATGGGGCCAACAAATAACGATGAATTCTGAGCCAAGTCCCCTAATACCACCTTCACAGTAAAAACCCAACCTCCAATCCCAAAATAAACCGCATAGAACAATTGGATCTGAGCCCCTCTCGCGCATGAGATCCACCACTCTTGACCACTGCCGGCAATATTGCCACCATACCAGGTCCATCCCGGTGCATTGCATGAACTGTGATCTAGATCTACCGAAGTTCAATTATAAAAACTAGTAATGAAAAAACGAATTGACCCCTATCTGGTCACTCTTGAAGGGGGAAGAATCCTAGCAAAGTAGGGACAAGATAGCGCGATGGGAGGGAGGGAGGAGAGGGGGGGGGGGGGGGCAGAGACAAACGGCCCCACCCCTCTCCTGCAGGGGAGAGTTTTGGTTTCGTGGCAGCTCAAGTTCGTGGGTGCAGGACATCTATATTCTTGCTATTGCCACAATCGAGTTAGGAGTTGGTTGAATTTTAAATTTTTAGGTAATGAGCCTTTAGATTCTGCTTACTGAAATCAAACTCTCAGCAAGTATAAGAACCTCACAAAATTCGCATGGTTGGAATTGAAGTAAGAGAGTTAAGAGCTCCTGAAAGTGTAGGACAATTTGCTTAATAAGATCTGTTTTTTTTCCTTATCTCAAAGAAAGAGTATATTACAGTAACACCCCTCAACTAACCACTCGAGGCGACTAGATCCCTAAAATAAAGCCCATGTTGAGTTAGCCCTTCGGATGACCCAGTTTTGATGTTTGTTAATAGAAAACATAAAATTTCGGTTTTGCTCTCCACTGCCCGTCATTTTGACGAACCCGCTGCTAAACACATCCTTTTGAGCACAGGGACACCAGAATCGAAATTGACATATGATGCCCTATATGCTTTGTTCATTCTGTCATTTCACACTAGGCATACCACCGCTGCAACCAAAATGGACACCCCTCCCAGCGGATTTCACCGGCCACACCCGACAGGGCCACCACGACTGAAGCCCCGCCAAGTCCCCGCCCTCAGTACATTTCTGGCACCTAAATCCTCCATTTCATTTTGAACAATTGTATCTGTAATATGCCAGCTCCCAGGCTAATATGATCCCACTATCAGACTGATGGCAGTGGAGAAAACTTGGCATGGATTTGGCTCGGGTGAAGGGGTTCAAAATTGATTTTCAGGTTTTTCCTGGGTTCCTTGTCTGTCTATAAGAGAAATTTTTTTGTAGATATATGAAGAATTTTGGGGGAAATACACGCTTATACTTGGGAGAAATTAGCAGAAACAAGGAGAAAATGGGGGATTGAGAAAACGTGGGATTTAAGTTGACAGGTTAAAGGGGAAATTGTTTGCATATACATGTTTGTAGTCGCACACAGACATGTACAAGGTGTTGGTGCGCGTCGAGATTGAGAGTGATTTCTTTAGAAGGCATTATGGCCAGCAATATCCATGCATTGGTACGAGTTCGATGGTGGTTCACTTGTAATCTGTTGGTATCAATAACCTATAGTATTGGTAATTGTAAGTGCAGGAGACCTGGTGTAAGGGAAGTGAGTTTGGTTTTGGGTCCATATGGCCAAGGTTATCTTAGTCTTAAAGGATGCATATAAGTTGCACATGACAAGTTTTCCATCCGTTTTCTAACGGCTCATCCGTAGAGGGGCTTGAGGACCCATCAGGCAGAATAGTTTAGGGAATGAGATGCCACGAGTTGTTACCTGAGGGGGTGTTCCTGTATTTTACCCCCCAAATGGAGAAAATCTCTTGGTCATTATGGAACTCCATTTCTTTTAGAACATGATATATATATATATATATATATATATATATTTATATATATATATATATATATATATATATATATATATATATATATATATATTTACCTCAAGAATTAGGAATTACCAATTTCATCCTTGACCCAATAATTGACCAAGATTTTTTGAAGTTTTTGAAGATTAGTTATTTTTGACCAAGAGTTTCTAATTACAACTGCGGTTGTGGGCAATTTTAATCTTTATTTGTACATATGAAATTGCCACTTTCAAGAACTGATGATCCTATGAAATGCTTTGACCCTTGCTGCAGTTTACAGCCACTTTAAAGGGCTCACAGTGAACTTTCTTCCTAAGAACAAGCTATACGGTACTTATATGTATGGTGCATGTGTGTCGCATATGGTCAAATAAGATAATTTTATGTATCAGATGCAAGTTATATCTGAGGTAGGGAGACTTTCTGCTAAAATTCTTGTAATTGAGGCAAGTAAAAGGAGTGTTGATTGACAAGAGTACTATACCTTCCATGTATGACATAGAATGTATTGTAACGTATGCTATATTATGGAATATGCATTATTCTTAACTGGACTGATTTTGTCTTGTTTCAATTTCCTTCCCTTTCCAGGTTGAGCTGGCCAATTGTCTGTATGAAAATCTCCGGTCGGTCCCCAGTGTTCGCATATATGGTCCGTCACCTTCAGAAACCGTCACACGAGCAGCTCTCTGTTCTTTTAATGTTGATGATATTCACCCAACAGATATCGCAACTTTCCTTGACCAGCAGGTATGTTACATTTTCTTTTATAATTACAAAATGATCTCGGCAAAGTTAAGAGATCAAGTTGTTCTAGTGACAAACAATTGATATGGTCTTCTTTCAGCATGGGGTAGCTATTAGGTCGGGTCACCATTGCGCACAGCCCCTCCATCGCCATTTAGGAATTAATGCAAGTGCACGTGCTAGCCTCTACTTCTATAACACGAAAGAGGATGTCAATAACTTCATTGAGGCGCTCAAAGACACAATTAGCTTCTTCTCTTCTTTCAAATAGTGGTAGTCTCTTGCAAGTTCTCCTGGAGGACGTATATTTAAAATGCAAAAAAAGGTCATCTTATCTTTTGGTAATGTATAAGATGTCTGTGTGTTTAATTCTACCTCTCGTCTTTCATGTAGTACGTACAGTGTTCACTTTGGTGATAATCCTTATAGTTAGTATGAACAAAAGCAGGCATGTTAGTATAGTTTCTTGCAGAACGTGACTTTAATTCGGCCAGGAATAGTTCTGGTCACTCTCAAAGATCATGAACAACTGGATTTCATGTATATTATGAAATTTAGATTTGCAGAACGTGACTTCAAATCTTGTTGGCGTTTGGGTTCTATTTTGTTTCCTCCCCCAAAAAGCCTGGACTGAATTCGTTTTTTCTTTTTTTCCCTACTCATTGTCTTCTCCGTCGTCACCTTCTTCACCTAACCAGACCCAGGCTCTATATTTCTGTGTAACATCTACACGCAATTAGCAACTTACAGAACAAAAGTAGTCCCTGTATTGAAAGCAGGAAAACTTTGACCCAATAGATGATGACCATTGTCGGGTTTTACGAGAATAACCAAACGTGATCCTTGATTTGGTAAGGTAATTGGTCACATAAGAACCCTAATTTGGTAGAGGACCTCGCCACCCGAGATTCAAGAAATTGATAGGCATCAATATTCCTAATAAAACAGCAAAAGGCGTGTATTGGCGCTCCTTGATGATATAAGGACAATATTCAATTGAATGTGATGTCAAAAGCGTGTACTGTGCGCTACCAAATTAAGTTCACGACCAAATTCTGGCAAGAGGCAATGGATACAACATGTGGCCGCCATGCATGTCCAAATTCGGAGAGAGAGTAGAGCAGTAAAAATGGCCCTAATCGACAAGGGAGCCATGGTCCAATGCGGGGCATTAATGGTTTGGGGGTAGCTCAGGGCTCTCCAGTTAAGAAACGCAAGGCCTTACTCTGTTCCGACACCGGAATAGCGGCGTCGAAGCGAGAATTACAGTAGGTATATCTTGGGGAGCTCGTAGCTCCACAAAGAAAGGTCCATAGCAGCTAGAGAAGTATCTGCCCAGTCTGGCCAGCAAATCACAGTGGAGCGCACAAACAAGAAAAACACAACTCGGTATGTAAAGGATTTGAAACTAAACGATCCAAGACAAGATCACTACCCAACAAATCCTAAGGAACATAGTCTAAAGCCACAATGATGATGAGGCCCGTAATCTTCTACAAGCTAATCTTCTACAAGCTAAACAAGCGAAGCAGTACCCAAGATCACTACCCAAAAAATCCTAACGATGATGAGGCCCGTAAAAGAGAAGCCACACGAAAGAGCACGCCAACCTAATCTTCTACAAGCTAAACAAGCGAAGCAGTACCCAAAAAGATCTTCGAAAACTTTAGGGCAACCAGTGACCTAATCAAGATTCCGAATAGCAAGACGAGATCTAGAAAAGAATAAGCTAGGATTGACAGAAATCGTTCTTTCGTCTGCATTTCAACTAAATCGAGACATGAATGAAAATATCAAACACCTCAAAACATGTAATTGTCTATTTTCAAATCGCTAAATTTGACTTTTATTTCGTACCTGTCTATTTTTAAGCTAAGATCCCAGACAAAAGATGGAGGGATCTTTGCTATTATTCCACATCAACAGCCCGCCTTCCCACCCCCACTAAAACCAGTAATGGGTTCTCAAGATAAGAACCAATGGTGATGGATTATTTTCATGTTCCTCTGCTAACCAAGAATCTATGGCTTTCCTTGTTTCATGTTCTGAAAAGCCACAAAGTCTTGCTCTCTCTTTCCTCAGCCTCTTCACTTGCACTCAGCAACTCTATCCTCTCCTCCACAGCCCTCTTCGTCCGATCAAGCCGATGCAGTAACTCCTCCAATTCACCAAACAGTTCACCGTCGTCTACACGCGCCGCGGATTCTCCGGCCTCTCCCAACATTGCCGACGAACCCATCTCGACTTCGGCAGTTCCCTTCCCTTTCTCCATCAAACCTCTCTCGGGCTCTCCTTCTTCCGCTGCCTCCTCGGCAACCGCAACTCCCGTCCGGCGCTTCGTTCTCCTTGACGAGATTCTCTCGTAGTACCTTTCGATTAGCGAAAGGCAAGCCTTGGAGTCGCGAGGCCACGAGTAGCAAGAAGAAGACAAGGGAGCCCCGTCGTCTGCGTCGAAACACAGGAGACACGCATCAATGTCGCACAGTATAGTCAGTTCTCTGATCTTCTTCTCCAGGCCTTGTAGCCTCTTTGTGCCGTTAGATCTCTTGAACACGAAATTCTCAAGATTTGTCGCCATGAGCAAAACCCTCGAACGAAAAGTAGCGAAACCCTAGAATTTGTGATGTGAGAGTGATAACCACACGTCTGTCTACCTATTATATATAAGGGAGAAGGCGAGCGAGCCAAAATATGCTTGTTGCGGCCAGTTAAATCCTGTGTGATCTGAGAGCAATAAGTACACTTTTATGTAGAGAAGATTCTATACAAATCCATATATATAGGAAAAGATTCCTTAGGAATCCTTGTAGAGTAATAAATCATAAGGAAAACAATTCTAGGATGATTGAAATCATAGATAAACTAGGAAACTAATTTTTACATAAAAGTCATTTTTTTTTTTTGGCAATGCCATTCAACTTATGTGGTTTGTTCATATTGGTTGTTTTTATTAATGATGACTAAATTTCAGAATCAACAACTAAAAAGTGGTCGTATGTTTAATTGAAATCATAGATAAACTAGGAAACTAATTTTTACATAAAAGTCAAAATTTTTTTTCTTGCAATGCCATTCAACTTATGTGGTTTGTTCATATTGGCTGTTTTTATTGACGAGTAAAACAGTTGAGTTTCTGATTTAGCAACTAAAAAGTAGCCGTATGTTTATCATTTTCGTTTTCTATTTTTTACAATGATTATGAAAAAGATATTTTTGATGTGTATTTTTATAATTTTCAGTTTTCATTTTGAATTTAATTATTCAAATAGTGTCAAAAATCTGAAAATACCTTAGATGTGTATTCAGTTTTTTCCGACCAAAATTAACCCAATGTCAGAAAAAATAATTTTTTTTAGGTGAAAAAGACAAAAGTACGTGAATGTATTTTTTTGCTAGATACAAAAATCATGAAAATAAAAATACAAAATAAAAAAATAGATCGAAAAAATAGAACACATGGCACAACTTTTTGACGTTCCAAAATGCAGGAATTGTACTCCTAATCAGCTAAGCTTAGAAATTTGATAAACGGAATTTTTTGTTGCCATCTATGTGACGTTCCCACATAGCAGTGGTGTCCACAGATAAAAATATCCCGGTGTCAAACATCCAAGATTGAATTAGAGAAAAAACTTTTAGTTTCTTCATGTCCATTTATTACGGACACCTTCAACCGCCGCTGTATCACTGCTGCCTATCGATACCCTTCCATCTTTTTTGTCCTCCTTTTTTCTTTCAGCACAAAAACCCACACCACCACCACCACCACCAACTTCTTCTTACATTTCGGTTGCCCTCAAACCCGAGCGACCACCATTAGTTGCAGGATCAGGTGTCGTCTACCATACCACCATCCTCATATTCTGGTCACCATCCCCAGTTGAAGGTCACAATTCATCACCATCACCAATTGAAGGTCACAAGCATTCAATCGCGAAATCGACCACCACCACTTTCATCGTGTCCACCACAACAACCGTAAACCCACCACCAAGGCCCACCCGATCTACACATTGAAGATATGCAGTCAACACCACATGAAGCTTCAATCTCATCAAAATCAGAGATAAAAAAACCATTATGTGAATATTCAGCCTCAACCCGCCGGTTCTGGAAGTACCTACATTAAACCATTTATTATTGAATGAATCATAGACCCACTGGGATTTTGGGATTGATTATGAGTACAGACCATCAAGATCAGCCAGACTACTATGCAGAACTCTGGAGGGATAAGTAATGCTATAAATCATTTTTGGCCGATATATCCTCCGCTAGTTACTCCAATAATAGTCCCATCATCCCTTTATTACTCTTTTGTTAACGTAGTTGATGTAAAACGAACATTGAGTGATGAATGTAATCTAAAAATTAGAAAATGAAAGGTGCGGTGGTGAGAAAGAGATAAAAAAGAAAGGAAGTTCACAAGAAAAAACAAAGTAAATGGTTAATTAGGGTATTAAAAAACTGAAAAGGAAAAACATATCTTGCAACTTTTTTCTAAATTGCACTCTATGGTAATAATGTTTACACAAAAAAAAAGAGAAAATACAACAAATCTCACAAAACCAAGCCAAATTAGAATGTAATGATGGAGATTTTATCTCGAGTGTATATCATAAATCAATTTAACAGTTTACAGCAACAAAGACATAAATTGCTTTTTTAAATTTCTTCATTCGCTATTTTTTTTCACCAGCAGCATCACACATTTCGTAAAGTGAAATGGAGAAAAAGATTGAGTTTCAAGTAGTCTAGTGAAACATACATTTCGTAAAAAGAGTTAAGGCTACTGCCAAAAAGTCCAATTCAGTAAAAGGTCTCGAATGGTTTATTCTAAAATCTACACTATAAAAACAAAAAATAATTTAGGTTTCACTTAGCCGGGCTTGGGTCTCTCTCTCTCTCTCTTGCTCGCTTTCTTTGTATAATGGAAAAGATGGAAAATGAGGATCAAGTGTTGATAAGCACGACCATTGAAATGTATCTTACGTTCTTAAAATATTATACTCCTTCCGTCCCACATAAATCGCTCACTTTGACTTTGCACGCTGTTAACCCTACGGTTATTTAACCTAGGATTATATTTGATTTTGATGATAACTAACATTGATGATTATGCTGTCTAACATGCATTGAGTTGATGAAGAAATAGGAACAATCTCACACTCATGCAAATGGAAAATTAGACGAGCAAATCGTTTAAAGACTCTCAACGGAACGCATCAAAGAAGGATTTCGTCGATTTAACTTTACTATGCTTTATTTCCTTCTTTGTAAACTAGACGAAGAGAGATGATCGTTACGATGACTGTATACCTAGAATTTGCCCATAGGTTTCCCTTGCATGCATAAAAGTTTTTCATTCTTTAAAAACTAAGAAACTGCATTTTCTGGAATGCAGTCGACTGCATTGGATTGCAGTCGACTGCAACTTGGGCAGTGAGGTATTACAGTCGACTGCATTGGAATGCAGTCGACTGCAATACTTCCAGTAGCCTATTACAGTCGACTGCATTGGGATTACAGTCGACTGCAAGTTGGAAATTTGAATTTCCAACGGCTACTTTGGGAATACAGTCGACTGCAATGGGACATTGCAGTCGACTGCAATAGCCGTTTGGCGCATTTAATGCACCACCTAACTCCAAACGGTCATATTCTTTCCCACCTCTATAAATACTCATCTTGGGCATAGTTTTGATTCATCAATTGCATTCAAAGCTCTCTTATCCTTCATATTCTCAAAGATCAAAGCAATTGTTCAAATCTCTCTTGTTTCATTGATTTCTCATCCTTTTCAAGAGAGTATTTATTGTGAGCTTACATTTGAGAGATATACACTTTCATAAGTCATCATACACTCATCTCTCTTGTTCTAGTGCTTAAAGTTGTACTCATCTACTTCTTGAGAGTGAAATCTTGTACACATTTCTTCATTGAAAGGTTCTTGTATCAAAGCTTGGGGTTGTCAAGCTTTGGAGCTTTGGGTTTGTCAAAGCTTGTTCTTGATGTGGGCATAGCATCAAGGGATTTGTAAGAGGTTCGATCTTGACCCGTAAGGAAGATCATACTAGTGGATTCTAGGGCCTTTCAAGGGACTTCCTTGAAGGGGTGGACGTAGGCTTGTGGGTATATCAAGCCGAACCATTTAATTCTCCTTGTCAAGTATCTCTAAACCCTTCTCTCTTTACATTATCGTCTTACATTTGTGTTGAGATTGGTTGTTTGCTTATTTGAGTTATTGAGATTGAGGTTTGTTGTTTGTTAATTTTTAAAGTAGTCTTAAAACCCTATTCACCCCCCCTCTAGGATTGTTTTATTGGTTTCAAGTGGTATCAGAGCCTCGGCTCTTGTTATATTGGGTAACGCCAAGAGAGTTAATCGATCATGGCTTACGTTGGGGGTATGGAGGGTAGTTCTACCACTAGGCCTCCATTGTTTAATGGGACCAATTATAGTGTGTGGAAAGTTAAGATGAAAATCTACTTAGAGTCTCAAGACTACGAGATGTGGGATATTGTTGAGAATGGCCCATACATTCCGATAAAGGTGGTTGACAAGGTTGAAGAGCCAAAATCCAAATCGGAGTATAGTGATTATGATAAAAAGATGATTTGTATGAATGCTAGAGCGAAAAATTGTCTTGTTTGTGCTTTAGACACTAATGAACTCAATAGAGTCATTATGTGTAATTCCGCTAAGAGTATTTGGGATACTCTTCAAGTAACTCATGAAGGAACTTCTCTCCTTAGAGATTCCAAGATGAACTTATTGTTTAGAGATTATGAGTTATTCCATATGCTTCCAAATGAATCCGTTACGGATATGAATACTCGTTTCACTAACATTGTAAACCCTTTGAAGCAATTGGGCAAGGAATTCACCAATGGTGATCTTGTAAGAAAAGTGATTAGGTCCTTACCAAGAGCTTGGGATGCAAAGATCACCGCCATTCAAGAATCGAAGAATCTCAATATCTTTCCTCTTGATGAATTGATGTGCTCACTTATGACGTACGAAATGCAAATCAAGACATTTGATCAAGAAGACATCAAGAAGAAGCCTACATCAATTGCCCTTAAAGCTTCATCTTCAAACCTTGAGTCAAGCGATGATGAAGAAGAATTTGATGAAGAGGATGTTGCAATGATTGCAAAGAACTTCAAAAAGTTCATGAGATTTAGAAGGAATGGTGGGAGAAGGCAACAAAATGCTAGCAACGAAGAGAAGCTTTGCTACAAATGCCACAAGCCGGGACACATGAAGATGGATTGTCCCATATACAAAAGAGAAAAGAAGGAAAGAAGAGATGTATGGGAAAGAGTTAAAAGGAGACAACTCTCCAAGAAAGAGAACAAAGAGAAGGAAAAAGCAATGAATGCCGAACATACTCCAACTTGGAGTGACTTCGATTCAAGTGATGAAGATGTTGAGAAGAACGAACAAGCAAATGTGTGCTTCATGGCAAATGATGAGGTAAGCTCTTCTTCCGGTAGTGATAGTGATAGTGAAAGCTTCGAAGATGCTTATGATAGCCTATATGAGGAATCCAAGAAAATCTTTAAGAAAAATATTATTTTATCAAAAAAACTCCTTGAGGCTAATAAGCAAATTGAGAAGTTGAGAGTGGAAAATATTGAGTTGCATGCCAAGAATGATTGCATTTCCAACCATTTATATGTAAAACATGTGAATAATGACTTGGTTGAATTGATTGCTAACACTCCTAGCTCAAAACAAATCTCTTGCAAGACTTTGGTTTTAGAAAAGCAAAATGAAGATTTAAAACTTGAGATTTGTGATTTAAAAAAATGTCTTCAAAAATTTGTTGATGGTCAAAACAATTTGGATGTCATGCTTGGACGCCAAAGATTTGGCCTAAACAAAGGTGGTCTTGGATTAGATCCCTTGGCCTTACCTCCTAAAATCTTTCAACAACAAGCTAGGTTGAATACTCATTCAAAACAACCAAAGAACTATTGCACACCATTTACACATCGTGGTTAGTGCAACAAGAAAGGGCATACGACTAATTATTGTCCTTGTAGAATTGTTTATGTTAGAGGTAGAAAGAAGATGTGGGTTGTGAAAGGTCAAGATTACAAATGTAAGACTAACACCCAAGGACCCAAGAAAATATGGGTACCAAAAGTCACTACTTGATTTGTGTTTATAGGTATGTCTCAAAGCAAAATCTAGTAGCAAGAAGTGGATTCTTGATAGTGGATGCTCAAGACATATGACCGGCAACATATCTCTTTTCACCTCAATTGATCTTATAGAAGGAGGAAAAGTGACCTTTGGTGACAACGCACAAGGAAAAATCAAAGGTAAAGGAACTATAGGTAAGGAACCACATTCAATTGAGAATGTGTTATATGTTGAAGGTTTGAAGCATAATTTGCTAAGTATTAGTCAATTTAGTGATAAAGGTTTTAGAGTAATCTTTGAGGCTTCTCATTGCACTATACAATCCTTGAAGAATAATGAAACTATTTTGGTAGGAAATAGAGATGACAATGTTTACTCTATTAAATTGAATGATCTAGCTAACCAAGATGTCAAGTGTCTTAGTGCTATTAGTGAGACATCTTGGCTTTGGCATCGAAGACTTGGACACATGCATATGGAGCATTTGAAGGATATTTCAAGCAAAGAACTTGTGAGGGGACTCCCGAAGATCAAGTTTGAGAAAGACAAAGTATGTGATGCTTATCAAATGGGTAAGCAAAAGAAAGTTTCTCACAAACCGAAGAAAATGGTATCTACTTCTAGACCCTTGCAATTACTTCATATGGATTTATTTGGACCAATCCCTACTACTAGTCTTGGTGGTAAATCATATTGTTTTGTTATTGTTGATGACTATTCTCGCTATACTTGGACTTTCTTTTTGGCCACCGAAGATGAATCTCTAAATGTGTTCACTTCATTTGCAAAACGTATTCTAAATCAAAAAGGATATTTGATATCCAACATTCGAAGTGATCATGGTAGAGAATTTGAAAATTCAAAAATAGGAGCCTTGTGTGAAGACTTTGGGATATCACATAATTTTTCGGCTCCTAGAACTCCTCAACAAAATGGTGTTGCCGAAAGAAAGAATAGGTCTTTGCAAGAAGCGGCAAGAACAATGCTTAACGAATATGGTTTACCTAAGTACTTTTGGGCGGAGGCGGTCAATTGTGCTTGTTTTGTTCTCAATAGAGTTATCTTGCGAAAAATTTTGTTAAAAACCCCTTATGAGCTTTTTAATGATAAGAAACCTAAGGTGAGCTTTTTTAGAGTTGCAAATGCTTTATTTTAAATACTAAGGATCACCTTAGTAAATTTGATTCCAAAACATTTGAGGGTATTTTTCTTGGCTACTCTAATAATAGTATGGCATATAGAGTCTATAACAAAAGTACTTTGGTTGTTGAAGAATCCATTAATGTTACTTTTGATGAGACTAATCCTTTTCTTCGGAGGACTAACATTGTTAATGTAGATGATGTGGATATTGACATGAGAACTTTGGATATAAGTGAAACAATACAAGACAACCACAAAGAAATTATTCAAGAAGAACAACAATCAAGCTCTCAAGAGGAAGACAAGGAAGCAAGCAATGATGTTTCAAACTCGGACTACTCTCAAGAATTACCAAAAGATTGGACTTACAAAAAGGATCATCCAAGCGATCAAATCTTAGGTAATCCTTCGAGTGGGGTAAGAACTCGACACTCTCTTCAACAACATGTTAATTTAGCATTTCTTTCCCAAATTGAACCGAAGAACTTCTCCGAAGCTCTACATCATGAATCTTGGATGCTTGCTATGCAAGAAGAGCTAGTTCAATTTGAAAGAAATCAAGTTTGGACCCTTGTGCCTAAACCTCAAAACTATAGGATTATAGGCACAAAATGGGTATTTAGAAACAAACTTGATGAATCCGGAATCGTGGTTAGAAACAAGGCTAGATTAGTGGCCCAAGGTTATAACCAAGAGGAAGGAATTGATTTTGATGAAACTTATGCACCGGTAGCTAGACTTGAATCTATTAGAATGCTTTTAACTTTTGCTTGCTATAGAGATTTTAAACTCTTTCAAATGGATGTCAAGAGTGCTTTTCTAAATGGTTTTATTTCGGAAGAGGTTTATGTGGCTCAACCTCCCGGCTTTGAGCATGAAAAATTTCCAAACCATGTTTTCAAGCTTAGCAAAGCTCTTTATGGTTTAAAACAAGCTCCTAGAGCTTGGTATGAAAGGCTAAGTAGTTTTCTTTTAGAAAATGGTTTTTCAAGAGGAAAACTTGACACCACTTTGTTTATCAAATCTAAGGGCAAGGACTTATTGTTGGTGCAAATTTATGTTGATGACATTATATTTGGTGCTACTAATGGATCCTTGTGCGAAGAGTTTGCTTCTTGTATGAGTAAGGAGTTTGAAATGAGCATGATGGGAGAACTCACCTTCTTCCTTGGATTGCAAATCAAACAAAGCAAGGATGGAATCTTTATCAACCAAGCCAAATACACCAAAGAGCTACTCAAGAGATTCGACATGGAAGCATCAAATGCTTTTGACACTCCAATGAGCTCTTCATTAAAGCTTGATAAAGATGAAAAGGGTAAGGATGTTGATATTAAACGCTATCGAGGTATGATTGGATCACTTCTTTACCTTACCGCAAGTAGACCCGACATAATGTTTAGTGTTTGTTTATGTGCTAGATTTCAAGCTTGTCCTAAGGAATCTCATTTAGTTGCCGTAAAGAGAATCCTTAGATATCTTAAGGGCACTCACGATTTAGGGTTATGGTTTCCTAGAAACACATCATTTTTTGACCTAGTTGGTTACTCCGACTCCGATTTTGCCGGTTGTAAAATCGAGCGAAAAAGTACTAGTGGAGGTTGCCAATTCCTAGGACATTCTCTTGTTTCTTGGAGTTCCAAAAAGCAAAACTCGGTTGCACTCTCTACCACCGAAGCCGAATATATGGCGGTTGGTGCTTGTTGTGCACAAATTCTTTGGATGAAACAAACCCTTTTGGATTTTGGACTCAAGTATGATCACATACCTATCCTATGCGATAACACTAGTGCCATTGATTTGAGCAAAAATCCCATCCAACATTCACGCACTAAGCACATAGAAATCAAACACCATTTTATCCGTGATCATGTGCAAAAGGGTGATATTGTTCTAAATTTCGTGGACACAAATCACCAACTAGCGGATATCTTCACTAAACCGTTAGATGCAAAGAGGTTTACCGCTCTTAGAAGATAACTTGGCATGTCTTCACCTATGTGACTAGGTTATTTTTGTGCTAGTTGCTCTTTACATGCTTGAGCATTATCTCATATGCTTATAGCATGCTTTGGTTAATTTTTCCTTTCCAAACATCGTTGGTTTTATTGATATTTATCTTTCTTAAAAATAAAAATTATACATATTTGCACACTTTTATTGCTATATACATATGTATATTTTTTAAGACTGATTGACTTTGTGCATTGAAGTCGACTGCATTGGTCAATACAGTCGACTGCATTGGGGAATGCAGTCGACTGCATTACGGGGGAAGGGCATAAATCGTGCCCAGATCTCTTCTTCTGTAGAATCTCTCTCTCTACTCCTTCTCTCTTCGAAAAAAAGGCTCTCATCTCTCCTTGGACTCAATTCTCCTCCGTTTGGCTTGAAATTGGTACGTAAATCCTCCCAAATCTCATTCTACTTCATGATTTACATACTTTCTCTAATCCATTTCATCTACATTGTTCATAATCGGTTGAAATTCGAATTGCTCTTCATAGATTATTTCTTCAGATCTACTTCAACTTAGCATGCTTCTATATGTTTTAATGCTTGATTCATCTTTAGGGATGCTTATTACATGATTCTACATAGTTTAATTACTTGCATTCATGCAAAATTTGAATTTCCCCAATTTTCATAAACTAGGGTTCTTCATTTGTCAAAATTTCTTCAAATTGTTTATGCAATTGCATGTTTCATCATTTGATTCATGTTTAGTTATGTCTATTACTCGATTGTACGTGGTTAATTTCATTCAATTTGTCCAAAATTGAATTTTTCCCAAAATTGCATAAATTAGGGTTTATCTTAAATAAAAATAAATAAAAAAAAAAATTCATTTTTTTTTCTTTTATCTTACATTTATTATTTCTCTGTTTAGATTATTTCAAGTATGGCAAGAGAGAAACGTGCACGTGCCAGTTCATCTCGCTCACGAGCTGCACCTGAGCCCGAGCCCGAGCCTATCGCGGTCGAGTTTGATCAAAATCGATATCGGAACCGCGAGGCTGCCGATCGCTTTTCTGCACAACTCTCTTCACCTTTGACTCCAGGTTTGCGACTGGATACTCCATTCCTTTTTAACATAGGTGTACTTAGATGCCTTCAGGATTGTTATCTAGATCGCCTCACCGATAGGAACACTATTCTATATTATCCTGATGCAATCCGCTTATTTTATGCGAATTTGACTTGGAACATTTCCTCTGAGTCATGTACCCTCACCTCCTATGTTTTTGGACGCCGCATTTCATTCTCACAATCACGTCTAGCCACTCTTATAGACCTTCCCGATAGTGGCTTCTCTTTCTCGTTAGACATGATCCCTGTCGCTGGTCAGTCACATTGGTTTGACCGACCTTTTTCTATTGAGGAACAGCTTCGACACACACTTCATTGTCGACAGGTTCGGGTTGCGAGCAAACCCAGCCTACGTGACCTACCTCCTCTCTCTCGTCTGTTCCATCATATCATCGCTCATAACGTCATTCCTCGAACTGGCGGTCTTTCACTCGTCTCTTACTTAGACGTTCAGCTCTTGACCTTCTTTCGCTCAGGCACACCGCTTAACCTCCCTCGTCTCATCATGTTAAACATGATTAGGAGCGCCTCACATCCTGCCTTAGCTATACCTTATGGCCTCCTACTCACTCACATTCTTGCTGCCTTTGACATACCTCTTCTGGGTGAGTATATTGAGGTTACTAGGCACATCGTACTAGACTGCTCTACTCTTCGTAGGAAGGGCCTTTTAGATGATCGTAACCGTTTCTTACCTGAGCCTGAATTGGAAAATGTCATTGATTGATGATGATGATGATGATGATGATGATGAGGCTGATGATGATGGTGATGATGATGATGCTGATGGTGATGATGATGCTGCTGATGCTGATGATGATGTTGGGGGAGATGCCGGTGATGGTTTTGATCGTGATCCACCTCCGTTGATCATTCCGAGTACACATGAGGCGGGCACTTCTTCCGGTCCTTCTACTTCCGGATATGAAGCGATCCTCACACGCTTAGATATGATGCAACAGCATATGCATGCCGGTTTCAGTCGGATGGATCTTGCTCACAGCCAGCTCAGTCGACGCCTTTCTCGCATGGAGGATCATTGTGGGATTCAGTGTCCCGAGGAGGACATCTTTCATCCCCCTCCTCCACCATAGGGTCCTTAGGCATTAGGGCATGCTTTATGTCTTTTTATTTATGCTTATCAAACTCAATTATGTATCTCAAAAACTTATCATGGATCCTACTCTTAGTATTGCATTAGCACTCTTAAATCACGCTTATCTTCCTGCCGCTGGTTTAAAATGTATGTGCTATTTTCATACATGTGCTTGGTACACCTTTTGATGGTTATTCAAGTATTTATTTATTTTTTTTGTTTAAATGCCCTTGTTGGCTATATTGATTATCCATGGATGGATACATAAGTTGATCACTTTCACACACACCCTTGATCTTTTTTAATGATGTCAAAAGGGGGAAAAAATATTGTTGAATATTGTTGATTCATGTGGATTTGATATATGAGCATATATTACTTGAGTTAGGGGGAGCCCTATATTGCTTAAGATAGGGGGAGCCTTTTATGATTTGAATCATGCCTCTTTGCGTTCATTATCTTATATATCTCATATTATTTGAATCAATGTTTGTCATCATCAAAAAGGGGGAGATTGTTAACCCTACGGTTATTTAACCTAGGATTATATTTGATTTTGATGATAACTAACATTGATGATTATGCTGTCTAACATGCATTGAGTTGATGAAGAAATAGGAACAATCTCACACTCATGCAAATGGAAAATTAGACGAGCAAATCGTTTAAAGACTCTCAACGGAACGCATCAAAGAAGGATTTCGTCGATTTAACTTTACTATGCTTTATTTCCTTCTTTGTAAACTAGACGAAGAGAGATGATCGTTACGATGACTGTATACCTAGAATTTGCCCATAGGTTTCCCTTGCATGCATAAAAGTTTTTCATTCTTTAAAAACTAAGAAACTGCATTTTCTGGAATGCAGTCGACTGCATTGGATTGCAGTCGACTGCAACTTGGGCAGTGAGGTATTACAGTCGACTGCATTGGAATGCAGTCGACTGCAATACTTCCAGTAGCCTATTACAGTCGACTGCATTGGGATTACAGTCGACTGCAAGTTGGAAATTTGAATTTCCAACGGCTACTTTGGGAATACAGTCGACTGCAATGGGACATTGCAGTCGACTGCAATAGCCGTTTGGCGCATTTAATGCACCACCTAACTCCAAACGGTCATATTCTTTCCCACCTCTATAAATACTCATCTTGGGCATAGTTTTGATTCATCAATTGCATTCAAAGCTCTCTTATCCTTCATATTCTCAAAGATCAAAGCAATTGTTCAAATCTCTCTTGTTTCATTGATTTCTCATCCTTTTCAAGAGAGTATTTATTGTGAGCTTACATTTGAGAGATATACACTTTCATAAGTCATCATACACTCATCTCTCTTGTTCTAGTGCTTAAAGTTGTACTCATCTACTTCTTGAGAGTGAAATCTTGTACACATTTCTTCATTGAAAGGTTCTTGTATCAAAGCTTGGGGTTGTCAAGCTTTGGAGCTTTGGGTTTGTCAAAGCTTGTTCTTGATGTGGGCATAGCATCAAGGGATTTGTAAGAGGTTCGATCTTGACCCGTAAGGAAGATCATACTAGTGGATTCTAGGGCCTTTCAAGGGACTTCCTTGAAGGGGTGGACGTAGGCTTGTGGGTATATCAAGCCGAACCATTTAATTCTCCTTGTCAAGTATCTCTAAACCCTTCTCTCTTTACATTATCGTCTTACATTTGTGTTGAGATTGGTTGTTTGCTTATTTGAGTTATTGAGATTGAGGTTTGTTGTTTGTTAATTTTTAAAGTAGTCTTAAAACCCTATTCACCCCCCCTCTAGGATTGTTTTATTGGTTTCACACGCATTTTAAGGATTTATGTTATATATTGTGTATTTTTCTTTTTAACTTTTAGAGAGAGGGGAAGAGAGTGAGCTAGGAGAGAGAAAATTGGTTGGTGGAGTGTTAAATGGGGAGAGAAAAATAGAATAAAAAAGTATAAAAATGATAAATGTGTAAAAATACCTACATAATTTTTTTTATTTGGAAGTGATTAATTTTTGTGAGATGCCTCAAAAAGAAAATATGATCAATTTATATATGGAGGACGAAGGGAGTACTAGCTATGGCTATAGTGCTCGATCCTTCCTACAAGTTGCTATTTATACATTATTTCTATGAAAGACTCATGCGGTAAATTGGAAAAAAATGTAAAGGACCTAAAATTAAATGTCTAAAATTTCTACAAAAAATATGTTATTCAAAATCTGTTGTTAAAAAAGACAAAACTTCTGTTAGTACGGTCGACACTTTTGGACTTGAAGATGACACTAAAGTAGTTATTCCTTTTTACTTTAAATTTCGTGTTTAGGAAATGTAGGAGTATCTTAAAAAGACAACTTAAGGCCAAGAAAAAGTCAAATTCAAACCTTCTCTTGGATGTGCCATTGTATAGTGGCGCACAACATGCTCATATCGCTATCTTACAGTATTGGAAAGATACTCGTTTTAGATATCTCTTCCTTTGCTCCATTTTGAAAACGTTAGGGTAGTTACTCCAAATTGAAATCTCAGAGTTCTATTTGTCAAGATGAGCAAACTATAAGGGGCTTAATGCTATTTAGCCTTTAAACTACTAACTATACTTGGCGGACAGCGAACCAAAGTTTTTTCTCGACATAAATAAGCAAGTGCTATAAAACTTTTTTTTGAGTCACGTGGAGACCACACGAATGGGTCCCATTGATAGTACTTCTTTTAATTATTCTCCAAAGAATTCATAGTTCTTTTTGGTAGACCTGACAAAAGATTACCCGCAAATGCGGGTCAACCCCACTCGCTGCCAAAAGATGGGTATGTGAATATAAAACAGAGATCCACTGAAATTTGATCCATATTTGGACCGACCGTAAGTCCCAATTAAGTTTGGGTTGTGTACTTATTACCCTAAAATATGTATTGTAAAAATATTAGTTTAGGTTTAGCCATTTTAGCATTTTGGTTTCTCTCTCACGTTCTTGCATATTTCATTTGGAAAGTGAGGATCAAGTGTTGACAAGCACGGCTATC